>VDFB02056591.1:0-18025 GCA_007258455.2 Sequoia sempervirens | reverse complement strand
CCTCACCTAACATACATTTGTTCTCTTTTAACAACCCCTACAAATGGTCACCACTATCTCCTTTTGTGATTAAGATAATGTTTACTAGATCTCAAACTACATTATGATCATAGCATTTTCTTTAACACTAAGAACAATGCAAATAACTAAAATACTCGAGCTAGGATTGCATGTCACTACAAACCTTTGGAAGCTTAATCCAAACTAACGGATGTGAGGGGTTGACATGTAGCTCAGTGGTGGAGTGCCCCAGCCTACTAATCAAAAGTTTTAATTTGAAACCTAGGTGGTCCATGCTTTACAACAAAACCAAGCCACAATCCGGCATCAGCATGTCTAGTTCATTTTTGTCGAGTCACTGATTGGAGAGCCTGAAAAATGAAGAGCAGCAAGGAACATGAATGCAGGATACATTGAGAGTATTTTATTTTAAAATGGTGCAAATGATTTAAACAAACAAATAAATAAAAATTATTGGTTGAACCCACCATAAGAGGGCATCAAGCTTAAGTAGGATGGATATTAGTTTTTTCTCCAAGAGTACGTAACAACTGTACAAAGCACAAGCTCACATATAGAAAGCTCTCCATTATTGAAATGACACTATTTCATTAAAAATAATAACAATGACACGCATCTCTTAGAGTGTTGTTTTCCTATACAAGATTAGATAAAGGACACTCCTCCAACACCATCTACAACAAATGCCCAATTATACAAACCCAATTTTGAAAATCTTCGCTCGGTTAGAATGTGATCTCGACGTCATCTATCTCATACAATCCTTTCTATAACTTTTAGCTATATCTCCATATTGCGAACTATGTTATTTTATTTTACCATAGCTAAAAGGGATTATTAAACAACTATTAGATAATCCTCTTCATGGGAGTTTGAAAAAAATTAATCCTTCCCTTGAATTCACTCAAGAAACTCTACGCCAATCATTATAAAACATTTTCATAGCATAAAGAGGGGAGGAATTTCATCGAATGCTTTAGTTGTAAGTTCCCTGGTAACATACATGCAAATGTGGAAACATAGAGAAGTTGAGTGAAGTGTGAACTGTTTGACAAAATGTCCTTAAGAAATATGGTCTCATGGAATGCAACGATTGCAAGATATGAACAAATAAATTTGTTGAAAAGGCCTTTAGATATTTTCATCAAATGCAATTAGACTCTTCAAACTTTACCATCATCCTTTACCATCGCATGGAAATCCTGGAATTAGATATGGAAATCTGCCTAACATAAATGATATATATATCACAAATGTTGTAATTGATACTTCTCTCATAGACAAGTATCCAAAATGTGGAAGTAAAGATAAGACACATGAATTGTTACTCCAAACACCTGTAGGAAAAAAGATATGCACAAAAGTAGGAAAAACAACATGTTGGAGCCAAGCTTTTGAGTCCATTCATGAAAGACAGGATCTTCTCATTGTCATTAAAGGCTGGCAAGCCAGTTGCTAAAAATGTTTTTTGTTGAGAATTGGAATGAACTACCACTGAATCTCTTTCCATCAATAGATTTGCACTTGTTGTTCATGAAGGGATTATGGTTGTATCTCAAACAGAACAAAGCTCGTGAAGGTCAAGTTACAGTATGTTAAGGTTACTGACAATCTGTGAATGTTCTTATGATCAAGAGTATGCTGTGCAAGGTTTGAGGCAGTCTTAGAAAATTGTTTTCTTGTGTTTTTAATCTAACAGTGAAACAAAATTATATGCAGCCTTAGAAAATTGTTTTCTTGTGTTTTTAATCTAACAGTGAAACAAAATTATATGCAGCCTTAGAAGTTGGTTACCAATAAACTGAAAATAGCAACTCATTGTAAGCAAACATTCATACAAACATTGTGCTCCTTGCATTTGCAAGTTGCACAGGTGTTTCAAGTGTTGCATTGAGCAAGATAACAAATTAAGTATTATTCTACCACTTTGTAGAGACATACTGTGAATTACAATGAAGCAATAGACCACTGCAATAGAGCAAGCTCCCACTTACCATAGAGCAAGATACAACACATGATGGTGATAATACAATCTGACATAAACGGCAATCCTAGGGCCCTTGTTGTAATTCAGTAGACCCACACTTAGCAATTGCAGTAAAAAACATAATAACAATGTAGGCAACGCAACTTGGTGAAATGTGAAAATGATTAGAAACCTCAAAATAGAAATATATAAAACAAATAAGGAAAACATTTGTCTAGATTGCTTTGGCAGTATCACTTGCAGACCATGTTAGAATTATAATCTGTAGATGCAAGCTATAATATCATGCTAATAAATACAAAATTGTTAAAAACTTAAAATAAATAAGTTTAACATAATGACCTATGTAGAAGATCCATAATAATTAACATTAGTAAGAAATAACATTCAAACTAACTTACAGTCCCAAAAGAGAGGATTTCCATCCTCTGGCATCAAACATCTAAAGCATTTCCTATATCTGTGTATCCAAGGGTTCTCTACAGATGTTCTGTAAATTTTTCAAAAGCTTTTGCAATGACAGGGTATTTCATTCTAGGACTATCTTGTTAAAAGAACAACAGGGGAGTCAGTTAGTTAAACATGCTCTAGCAAATGATTCACAAGCTTCAACAGAAGTCATGTTATTGGGATTTTCCACCTCTTTTATTATTGCAAGATCTTTTACATTGTAATCCTGTTACAGTAGCATAATTCTAAAATAAAAAGAGCCCTTAGAATGAACCCATGTGATTTCCATATAACCATGTGCCTATGGCAACCCCCCCATGGCAGAAACTTGCGAGAATTTACGATGTTAATTTGTTTACAAGAAAGTAGGGGCATCTGAGCCTAGGTCTATGAAACAATTTGATAGGATCAAACGATTTCTCATAGATTCAAAAATTTGGACCACGTAGTTTAAAAAACTTTCAGGTGAAGAAAATTTCCATATTTTGAAGGAAGATTGATGAGGTTATTTTTTCCTACAGGATTTTGTTCTCCACATCTCTGGCACTTTTTTGTTTCCTCTGACCTGCTTCTGCTTGAAGGGGCTTAGGCTGTGGAATTTTTACCCAGAAGATATGAAGTCTCTTTCTTCTCAAAAACTTCAGCTAAGGTGGTTTATCCACCTGCTACATCTATACTTTTCCTGAATTCACATGGGGATCATTGGATGTGTGGAAGTAAAGAACCTGGATTTAACATATAGGGAGGATCGGAACTCAGCCACATATGATGGTTGTTAACAATGCTCTAATACTAAGACAATGACTAAAGATATGGGCTCCTTACAGGAGTGACTGAATTCAGCTGTGTAATACACCTAATTTTGAATATAGACCAAGAAGAATGAATTCTCTTGACAAGAAACTTACATCAGCAATACAGTAATTCTTAAAGGGTTTTGCACAAAAACATTTAAAACTAGGATAGATGAGACTATGACAGAATGGAAATTTGCAAATAGCATACCCAGTAGAATGGCCTTTCCAACAACAAACTTGACTTAAACCGTGAACAAATGCAAGAACCTTTAGGTATCATTGAATCTGGCAATGAATGTCCTGCAGGCCAGCATGTCTCCTCTGCATGCAACTCGTTAACATAGAAAAACACTAATCGCCAGCTGTCTAAACAAACTAACAATCTACAGGAGGCTCCTCTGAACTTGTGTGCTCTCTTGCATTGGTAGCGGGGAATGCACTGCAAGCCATCTGCAAAACGAATGAAACAGCACCAGGAAAGTTCAATCGAATATTTGCGCTAAAGATCATGCAGCTTTACTGATGGAAATAAGAAACCAAGCAAATTTTTTGAAACATTTTGCAATGTCATTGCCTATTCGAACCTAGAATAATCACTGTTTAACCTCCGCTATAGTTCCCAGTAGGAACTAATAAATTTAGTTATATAAATGTAAGATTTAATGAAACTATAAATAATTTAGATTCAAATAGGATGTTACAATGGAAATTAACAAATGAGATGATAAATTGAAAAGCTATTTTCAAAAATTGAATGTAAAAGATAAGTATATTTTACTTTCAAATCAATAAATAATAGGAAATGGATATTGAACATGCATGTAATCTATTTACAAGTGTGTTACAAATAGTCTCCTTGGTGTGCTCTATATTCAACTCTATATGGATCAAGCTTGAGTTGCTTAGTGTCAATCCCTAATAGTACATATTTGATCTCTATGATTTAGATATGATATGGTAGATAGTAGCTTTTTGCATTCTAGTTTAATATAATATTTGATGTTAGATATCATGTAAGGACACATATTACATGAAAATATGCTTGGTAGGTTAGGGGAAACATACCAGTAGCTGACAGGGCTAACTTTGCGCATTCCTGTAGAGTGCAAAATAGGCCCATTTTCAATATTTTTTTTGGACTTGTTCGTAACCGAGTTAGGACCTTAAAAATAAAATTTTGGCTTCTAGGTATTTCAAACACGTCTTATGGAAGTCATAAAGCGAAAGGTGGTCAAAAAAGGGGTTTTTTAACCTCCGTCCCCTACATCTTCACTATTTCACCTATACGCGTTCATTACAAATCCAAAAAGAATTAAAAATTTCCCGCTACCAATTATCATTTCACCTATTTCAAGTTACGCTTAGGTGTGCCCATCAAAATATCACGCGGGTCCGCTAGAGGTCTCATCAACCTCATCACATTAAAATGTTCTCATCGTGCCTCATCTCCTCTCATCAAACCAGCGCATAAGGAAAGCAATGCACTTTAAGCTCTTCATCAAACCACACGCACGCGTTAACTTAACCTGTTGGGCGCCTTTTAAGCCCCAAAAGTCTTCATCTCCCATGGTTTCCTTTCCGTAATGTTCATCATTTATCCTCTCCACTCACCGACCTTGGTTCTCAATTAATCTTTCTACCGCAGGGTAACGCTTCCACCTCTTCACCTGCAAGATTGCTTGTGTAATGCTGGAATTTTGTTGGGTTCAACGGTGTTTCAAAGGCATTTTGGCGCCTTTTAAAAACATTTCTTTTGTATGGCATGAAGGGTTTAATCAGAATCATTTATATTTACATGTGACTGCTTCTACCGGTAGGAAATGAAAAAATCATTTTTGTGTATGGCATGAAGGGTTTGACTGTAATCATTTATATTTACATGTGACTGCCGACTGGTAGAAAAATGAACCCTCATGAATTATTCTGTCTACGTCATCGACTTTTTGACTGCTATGCCTTTTTTTGACATTATTCTATGAAGTAATCACATGTAATGTGATTTAAACAGGACATTGATAGAATTTTGACCAAGTATCATCATTAAATTTATTGGGTATATAATAAGATACTTAATCTTCAAAGACTTTTTCATTTAATCTTATATGGAGCTGCATAAAACGTCTCCACCTCTCTTCACCTACAAGATTGCTTATTTAATAGTGGAATTTTGTTGGGTTTGACGGTGTTTGAGTGCATTTTGGTGTTTTTAAAACTCATTTGTGTGTATGCCATTAAGGGTTTGACTGTAATCATTTATATTTACATGTGACTGCCGACTGGTAGACAAGTGAACCCTTGTGAATTATTATATGAAATTTAAACATTTAATCAAAACCCAAGTGAGTGCTACCAATTAATTTATATGGAGCTGCAGAAAACGTCTCCACCTCTCTTCACCTGCAAGATTGCTTTTTCAACAGTGGTTTTTTTGGGCGTCGTCAATGTTTGAGCGCTATGATTTCTGTTGACATTATTCTAAAATCCCCTCTCGCCAATTTGGAAGCTCTCGACTTTCCTCAAACTACTCGGTTGTCCCTTCTCCAAATTGTTTACCTTCCCAAACTTTGCATAGGTCTCCATGTCAATGTCTTGAATCTTCTGGACATGTCAAAATCATCCTTATCTCTTTTCATGGCAAAACCATACCAATGCCATTGGAGAGGATTTGGGCGAGCAATGGTCACCTAATGGTATGCTACTCTCGTCTCCAAGTACATCTCTCTGAGATTGCTTGTCTTAGTCTCCTTTTGACCCTTTCATTAATTGCATTATTTTTCCCATCGTTCCTCGATCCCACTGTAGAAGTGATAATGATGAGAAATCATTATGCCTCATGGCTTGAGGTTTTGATTTAAGGCCTGCTAATACCATTCCATAAAATCATGAGTCACAAGCCCCATCATCCACAATATGAACCACTTCAAATGATGATTCTCCTTTGGTAGCACTCACTTGGGTTTTGATTAAATCTGGTCTAATTTGGTTGATTGGTAGACATCATATTACTTGTTTCTCACTTACACAGTTACACTGCAACATGAGAACAGTCCACTTTATCCAAATATTTGTTTCTAATTTCATTTTGGATGGACCAGCAATGACTCGGAGATCTAAACCCATGAATAGGATGAAAGGAACCTTATTCATATCCTTAAATTTTACACTGCAAATAAATAGTATTGTAAAATTCAATGCTGCACTAGAAAATCATTAAACAAGGATCATATTTCAATTCACATATGTTGTACCACTAACTCATGAATTCCTCCAAACACCTTCCAAGACACACATCACATAACCCATCAATGACAGAATACTAATAGTTTTAAAAAAAATAAAGACATAAAGGAAGCCACAAATAGCAACATTGAGTGGAATAAAAATCTTCTAAATCCACAGCACCAACATCAAAATACTTATGTTCAAAGGACCTCGGAGATCTTGGTGCCTCTTTTAACCTCTACTTACCAACATTATCACCACAGGAAAAACCTTATTTACATATCACATTAAACCCTCCAATTTTGATATTATCTCATTGTTGCTAACCGCTCCAGCTACTATATAAATGTAGTTAAATTTAGTCCATAACTGCATTTTTTTTCTAATTGTTGAAATACAACACAAGTTGTGAATTGTCCCCAAGTCTAAAGCTTATAATTTAGGGGTTGTACTCTCTCTGTTTGGATTTCACAAACTCAACTTTCTGGCCTCTTTTGTTAATGAGATGTTATCCTTTTCAACATATAATCCAGAGACAATCATCATTGTAGCAAAGCACCATACATATCATGTCTTTTCCCAAGCAACTTTAGTCTCTGGCCAATATCCAAAGCTATTAGGTTCTTCTAACTTTCATTATTGTTGTTGGTAAATAAAGGATCTTGTTTTAGCTTATATCCAAGTATGAAATAAACATTCGTTCTCCTCTAAGCTCAAGGTAGTTGCATAAGGATTTTCCCCCATAGGTGCTTTCTCTTTATTCAATGCAGAATTTTTTTGTACCTTCCATCCAAACTTTAGAATTATACAATCATGGCAACATGAATTACTATGTATATTACCAAACTCAATTTACAAAAAGACAAATACTGATCAAAACATATTCCCGATCAAAGTCTTCTTAACGTTCTGGATAAAGTATGTTAACCTGTTTTGAGTCTTCACATTGACAATAGCTTGTTATACGATCATCCATGATTCTATTTTGGTGATATTTTATAAGCATAATGAGCAAAAACATCCTTATGGCATACATGATAAAATACAATCATGATGAATTAGACTTCAAACAAATCCATTGTCCAAGTTCCTACTTGATATACAACTTAAGAATTGCAAATGGCTGCATCATATTAGATCCTAAACTCTTATTTAATGTAAATCAAGATGCCCTAGCATTGAAGCCTGAAACCATAGCATTATTTGTTTAATATTTCCAACTAAGACTTTAAATGTTTCAGTTTTATTTATTGGAAAGTGAACTTCATAGTACTGACTAACAATTTAATGTTACATTTTTCTTTAATGGAGAGAAAATTTTGATATTTTTGATGCATAACTATATTCTATTATCTGTAGTTGAGAACTTAAAAGCAGTATTAACTTAATATCTTATATAGATATATATCTATAGAAGATTGTATATATATATATATATATATATACATATATACATATATATATATGTATGTATGTATAATCTTATATGGATAATAAAGGTGAAAATGACATGGACCTTAACATATGTAATATGATGGGTGGTATATATCTATATAAGACTGTACATATGTAATCTTATATATATATCAGATTATATATTTAGATATATATATGTATAATCTTATATGGATAATAATGGTGAAAATGAGGAAGAAAACCGTGAGAGATGAAGACTTTAGGGCTTAAAGCTACCCAGCAACCCGCGGTTAAGTTAACATGTACGCGTGGTTTGATGAAGGCTTAAGGGGTATGTGGTTAACTCATATGCATGGTTTGATGAAGGAATATGGGGCACGTGGAGAACATTTTAATGTGATGAGGTTGATGGTAAAGGGACCACCTCCTAACGGACCCACATGATATTTTGATGGGGCCCGCATACAAACGTAACTTGAAATAGGTGAAATGATAATTGTTAATAGGCCTTTTTTCATTCAACACACCATTGTTTGGTAGGAAAATACAAATGTGAAAGTCAATCACCACAATTCAATGCATTCAATATACACATTCTAATGATTTTATAAGAGGCAATTTCCAGTGTCATTTTCACTATGAATTTGCATATGCTTTCACAACATATCCTCTACAAAACTTAGGCATAGATGGTCACTACAAAATGAAATGAAAGATTGTTTCCCACAAAAAATTCAAATTTGAAACTCACCCACCACAATTCAATTTACCCATTTGAATGATTTTTTAAGAGGGAATTCCCACTATCATTTTCATTACAAATTCCCCCCTACTTTCACTGAATATCCTCTGTAGACTTCAGAGCTTACTAAGGCAACTTCTGCACATTCCTCTTAAAAGGAAGCTTATTCATGTTGGTACACTCAGAATAAGTAAATTCATGTTTTTATTTATCAGTATACCGGATTTACATTTATGTTGTCTATTTCATTGTTCAATATACTCTTTTATATTTATGAACTCAGTGTCTACATTATTTTCAGCGATACATTATTTTCCACTTATTTTATGAGTTTCAATAATTAGATTACATATTTGTATATACATTTACATATACATGTACATGTATATGTATATACAAATATATATACACATGTATATGCATATGTATGTATGAATGTATATGTATATACATAGACATGTATATTTATATAGATATACATATATTTATTGAAAGTCGTGGCACGAAGTATTTGTACAATACACATTGTCAAATAAATTCGTGCAACGGTTGTCACTAAATATATGTATATTTATATAGATGTACATGTATATGCATATAGATATACATGTATACATATACATATATATGTATATATATGTCCATTCTATTGCACTCTGCCATATATGGTGCCATCATATGTAATACACACTATTATTTTCAGCTTCATACCAAGGATCAAAACATTGTGGATTTTAATGCTCCAATCAAAACTCTTATTGATGTGCATGCAATATTGTAAGGATGATTTGATGTGGGAATGTTACGAGTACTGAGTACTACCCCTGTTTATTACAATTATTTTGTAGGCAAGCGGGAGTGTGGAGAGGTGAATCAAGCATGTGGATTATCAACATACCAACAAAGTTGTGTTTGTTAACACAACAAACTCTATAGGGACATTTTGCTTTGAATGCTTCATGATATGTTTACATTTTCTGGTATACACATGTTCATAAATAAATACTTTTCTTATCAGATGCTTATTTCATTGGAGGAATATATTTATTGGCATTGGTCTCTCAATGGTAGGAATGCAAGGACTTATCCGCAATCAACAGAAGACATTCAATGTTAATGACAGGTAAAGTCTATGACTTTACTTTGGCAATGACCTAGTAATACTGAAAAATGTGTCTTTTTATATATATGGCTGAAAGTTAGATGAAATGAGCAATAGTATACAGTAATTATGAGATTAATTAGTATTAGATTAATTATATGTTTGCATGTATATACATATATATGGTTATGCATATATATATGTACATATATAGCTATATATATGTACATATATAGCTATATATATGTGTGTGTGTGTGTATGTGTATATATATAATTAATATGATAATTAACATGTAGTTCCATTAATGTTTGATACTGATAATTGATAAGAGTATATCATTGTCTCCATATGCCTTCATCAAACCACGCGTATGGGTTTACGTAACAAAGTTTTGCAATTATTTTTTATTGACAAAGACTGAAACATAGTGTAATTAGTGAGAACACATAAAATAGAAGGTTGAAACCATCATCAAACATAGAAGGCATACAAATTTGAGGTTCCAATAACAAACAACAACAACATTAGGACATTTTATAATCATATCATAGTTATATTTTGAATCAAACTGCAATAATTGATTGGGTGGTGTGAGAGAAACATGGCTCGAACATACTTGAAACATAATTACATCAGCATTATCACATCTTATAATCATATCACAGTTATAACTTTAAGTAGATAAACATATCTAATTTGCAAACTAGATCACCGAAATATACTTCTACATCGATCAAAAAACAAAATTGAATATGGACATCATCAACTATCCATATTTCTAGGAAAAGGTGGCGGCATGATATATTCGCCAGTAGCTGAGTCAGGTCCACCTGTAGGAGGTGATGTTTGGTTAATACCTCCTTGAAGGCATGCTGCTATTTGAGCAAGTAATGCCTGGCTTGCATCAACAGTCAATCCCATTTGTTGTGAGCCACTCCCAACCTACATATTGTTGATGGTTGTAAAGGCTGGTGTCAAAATGCTCATGTCATATCAAGCAGGATAGGATGATGGGTGGGTATAGGATCCCCCATTGTAGACTTATGTTTTCTCTTCTCTACTTGTTTTGCTTTATTTTCTACTTCATTTTGTAGACATTCAGCCTTGGCCTGCTCCTGTCTAATGGCTTTCTCTTGCATTCTTATCATTTTTTGCTCATCTTCTATCACTTTCCTTGCTTGCTTCTCAGCCCTTGTTGCTTCCTTTATAATTGCTTCTGCTTCACGATCTGCCTTTCTCTACAACATCTGCTCCTTCTTACGTTGTTGCAACTCCTCTTTCCTTTTCTTCTCTGCCTCTTGTTGGCTAAACAATTCGATGAAGGCATCAGATGTTAGTACTTGGGACTGCCTACTAAGCCGAAGCATTCCCGAACGACCTCTCTGTGATGTTCCTACACCCTCTGCACTGGAAGTTTCAAGAATTTGTTGTTTGGTCTTGTTGTTTGCGATCCATCATGCAGGGTGCATGGCACAAACTCAGCTTCTTCCTCACTAATAGCATTGTCATCTTCACTTTGACCATCACTATGCTCTTGCCAATTCCTTGCATTAGTGAAGTAATGTATTACTTCAGCTGGATCAATGTGTGGTGGGGAAGGCATAGAGAGGCTGACTTCTTCCTCAGTTGGATTTATTTGCACTCCAAGGTTTGTGGCTGCTTCATGCATCCATTCTGGTTGGCTAACTTGAGTTGGAAAACTTAGGCCTGTTGATGTAGTGGTTGTATCTTTAGTGGAGGGTGCAATAACTGATTGAACTTCTGGTTGGAAATCTACTAAAACTTGTTGGATTTCTAGTTGAATGTGTGTTGTAGCTTCATCACCCCCATTGCATTATGCTGCAACATCACTTGCCACTTCCCTTGCATCATATTCCCTCACAAAACCATCTATTACATCCTCATTGTAACCAAGAAGACGCAAGCATGTATCTGCTGCCATAACATCGTCTTCAATTTCCATTGTGACTAGTTCATCTTCTGTTGTAGGAGTTGCAACCTCATCTTCAACAACATAGCCCTCACTTGGGCCCATGTTGTTGTCAAGGGTTGACCGATTAAGAGGCCATATTCCTGTTCTGCAGAACCCACTAACAATGTTGCTTGGTTTCAAGGCTTTTTTGAAAGCTTGGCTTGCAAGGCTTTCCAACTCTTCACGTCCAATATCAATATGCGGGTTTGCAGCTTGCCAAATGGTTCTTTCCTCTCTGAAATATGCCTTGAATGGAGCAAAAACACTGACATCCAATGGTTGCAGCTTGTGACTGGTATGAGCAGGCAACATTAGCAGGTCTATTCCTATTTTTTTTATTGTTCAATGGTCTTGAAAGCCACGTGGCTATCATGACCATAAAAAATGAGAAGGGCCCTGTTTGTCGGTGAAACCCCACCAGGGATATTAGCTGAAAAATGGTCTAACCATTTGACAAATAGTTCCTTTGTCATCCACACATGTTCTTGGACTGCCATCAATGCCCCTACCTCGCAATTAAAGATATAGTTCTGCATGTGCCTCTTTGATTTAAACAAGTAGAACCCGAGAATGCTTATCCCAGCTGTACTTACACAAGCCAACACTATGATCCACTCTCTACTTTTTGAAACCAAATGTGGTACACATTTTGTACCCAATTTGGCAATAACTCTCATGCCACAGTTCCTACCAACCTGAATACCAGTCTCATCGTAGTTCCATATTCGACTTGCTCCATAGTGGTTAAGTTTGATCAGGTTCTCAAGCTTGTCGTAGAATGCTTACACGACAAAAGAATGAACCATAATCGCTTTGTCACTATCCACTCCTTCAGCTATTTTGATTGTCAAATTTGGGTGCCTTCTTCGAAATCCTGCCCACCATGACCTCCCGGGGACCCCATTTGTGAAAGGATTGGGTTGATTTGCAGTTATTTGGGAAACTATGGCTTGTAGTTGATTTAATTGTAGTCTATGGCCCAATCTTACCATGTCCTTGCACCATTGGACAACTTTAATCTCCTCCTCTTCAGTTAAAATTGTACATGGACCCCTCCTCTTTGTGGTGGTTTGTCCTAACAACCACGCCCTCAAACTGCTAGGTGGCATACCCCACTTGATTGTTGATGCCCTGATTTACATGTTGTGTTCTTCAACACTCTTAACTGTTCCTTCCATATCAGCATATGCCCACTACCTAATGGGTACAGGTGAGGGCAGTTGTACAGCAAGTTGAACATTTGGTTGAACAGGAGGTTCAACTTCTGTTGTGTTGGTGGCTTCATCTGCAAAGTCAGGAACATCTTGTGGGTTGGGATTTGCATGAACTTCCTCATCAAGCTGTGTTTCAACGAATTGCACCCCATGAGCTACTCTAATTGCACGTTTTCCTCTTCCTACAACCCTTGTAGTCCTTCTAGCAGGTGCCATAATTTTCCAGTTAACCTGTACGAACAGTAAAAATTGAATAACTTGTTAGTGCAGCAAAGAATAACATGAGATTAGTTCATAGAATAATGTCAATAGAAATCATAGTGCTCAAACATTAAAGACACCCAAAAAGACCCACTGTTGAAAAAGCAATCTTGCAGGTGAAGAGAGGTGGATACCTACTAATCAAAATTTCTAGATAAAACTGTGTGCAATTTTTCTTCATCAATGTTTCGGATCATACTCCATGATCCAAAATGTTGATGAAGAAAAATTGCACAGATTTTTATCCATAAATCTTGATTACTAATGGTCATGGACTATGGAAATAGAATGTTATTAAGAGGTGGAGACATTTTCTGCAGCTCCATATAAGATTAAATGAAAAAATCTTTGAAGATTAAGTATCTTATTATATACCCAATAAATTTCATTATGATAATTGGTCAAAATTTTGTCAATGTTCTGTTTTAATCACATTACATGTGATTACTTCATAGAATAATGTCAAAAAAAGGCATAGCAGTCAAAATGTTGATGCCATAGACAAAATAATTCATGAGGGATCATTTTTCTACTAGTCACATGTAAATAGAAATGATTACAGTCAAACCCTTAATGCCATACAAAAAAATGATTTTTAAAGACGCCAAAATGCAATCAAACACCATCAAACCCAACAAAAATCCACTATTGAACAAACAATCTTGCAGGTGAGAGAGGTGGATCAAATTTGTACTGGTCACATGTAAACTCTACACGGCTTGATATGAGGAAACAATACATGGCATGACTATATGACTATATGACTATATGACTATATATATATATATATGTATGTATGTATATATGTATGTATATATATATGTATGTATATATATGTGTGTATGTATATATATATATATATATATGTATGTATGTATGTATGTATGTCTACAGTCTGATAAGAATATGACAGAATAAGACAGAATAATTCACGAGGGATCATTTTTCTACCAGTCGGCAGTCACATGTAAATATAAATGATTACAGTCAAACCCTTCATGCCATACACAAAAATGATTTTTAAAGATGCCAAAATGCAATCAAACACCAGATTCTTAGCAGATATATATATATATACAATCTGCTATGATGAAACCCTACACATTCTTATCAGATTATATATATATACAATCTGCTATGATGATACCGTACACATTCTTATCAGATTATATATATATATACAATCTACTATGATGAAACCCTACACATTCTTATCATATTATATATATATATATATATATATATATATATATATATATATATATATATATATATATATATATATATATATACAGTCTGCTATGATGAAACCCTACACATTATTAAAGACAGATTTAGAATATAACTGTGATATGATTAAAAAATGGGTAATGCTGATGTTATTATATTTGATGTATGGTATAATGCTGCTATTATAATCTTTGATTTCTGATGAATGCAGGTGAAAAAAATGTAACTACGATATGATTAAATAATGGATAATGCTAAGTTGAATAGTTGACTAAAAGCAAAA
This sequence comes from Sequoia sempervirens, assembly GCA_007258455.2. Classification (NCBI taxonomy): domain Eukaryota; kingdom Viridiplantae; phylum Streptophyta; class Pinopsida; order Cupressales; family Cupressaceae; genus Sequoia; species Sequoia sempervirens. The sequence continues at coordinate 3,325 of VDFB02056591.1, read as the reverse complement.
TTATTGGTATGCTTGAAAATAATGTAAACACTGAGTACATAAATATAAATATAATGTAACTACAATATGATTAAATAATGCAAAGTTGAATAGCTGAGTGAAAGCAAAATTATTTGTATGCCTGAAATTAATGTAAACATTGAATACATAAATATAAAAGATTATATTGAACAATGAAACATAAAACATAAATGTAAACATTAAGCCTGATAATAATGTAAACACTAAATATATTGAAAAAATAAAACATTATGCTTGATAAATATAAAATATTATATTGAATAATGAAACAAACAACAAAAATGTAGAATAGTATGGCTAAAAATAATGTAACCAGTGAGTACTTAAATAGAAAAGATTAACCATGAATATTGAAATAGACAACACAAATGTAAAACAAAGAGGTTGAAAATAATGTAAACACTGAGTACATAAATATAAAAGAGAATATTGAATAAACATAAATGTAAATCTAGTATACTAATAAATAAAAACATGAATTTACTTCTTCTGGGTGTACCAACCTGAATAAGCTCCCTTTTAAGAGGAATGTGCTGGAGTTTCCTTAGTAAGCTCTAAAGTCTGCAAAGGATATTCAATGAAAGCAGGAGGGAATTCGTAGTGAAAATGACCGTGGAAATTCCCTCTTAAAACTTCATTCGAATGGGTAAATTGAATGCATTGAATTGTGGTGGGTGAGTTTCAAATTTCAATTTTTTGTGGGAAACAATCTGTCATTTCATTTTACAGTGGCCATCTATGCCTGAGTTTTTCCATGGCCTTTAGGAAATCAATTCTATATTTGGTTTAATTTTCAAAATAGGTGGCTCTATTAAATTCAATCAGATATATGAATTATACTATGCTTTTTGGTATATTAGGGAGCCTTACACCATTAACTATTTATGCAGGTACCAAAAGTAGATGGAGTTAATGCATGAAGATGTCAAGGGATGTGTGGGTGATTGTGCAACTGATAGCTTATAAAGTTGTTCAATATTTTGTATTATGTTAGAATGTGGACCATTAACTGTTTATAATGTTCTAAATTATGTGACATTGTGCACCATTAATTGTTTGTGTATACATGTAAATACAATGCACTAGAAGCTTTAAGCCACTTGCATGGAGTGGTTATTGTAAACATCATTGTACCTTTTTTAATTCATAAATGAATTTATTTTGTGCAAGTTGACTTGTGTTCAAAACATAATTGTACCAATATATGTTTAAATTTGTCTTTTTTTGTTGGTTGGTTACAAACTAAGTAGTGAACATATATTGGTGTAATGTCTAATTTTTTATTGGCATAACTACAAAATTTTAATGACTAAAATGTAAATGGATATTGGGGGGACAAGTGAACGAGGAGTGAATGACAATTGGATCATGAACGACAATCGGGGGTTTTCCCCTACTAGATTGGGTTCTTTTAATTCAACCCACTTACAGACTAAAATTATGACCTTAGACTAAAGATAAAAAACAACGATCACAAGCATTCAATGACCTATTTGGTAATTCTAATGTAGATGTGTTCTTTTTAGTGCTACAATGGAAGGTTCCTTGTTAATTCATTTTTAATCAAATAAAGTATAATGACACAAATGCATGCCTTTAAATACAAAATGTGCTATGAATTCTCACACAACATCAATCACATTGGTTCTAATGGTCAGTGGAGGAAGGTGGGAATCATTAATTTAAAATTTCAAAACTTGAATTTCAAGGTCATTATTTAGTGGTTGAAGATTGAATTCAAGCCCTGTAGGATTTAATTGAGACAAAAACTAGAGATCTTGGCATCATGCAAACATGAACATAACCTAGATTTATTAATGTGTGAATGTGTGGAATTATAATGTCCTATTTTTAATTAATATGTGTTTATATAGAAAAAGGCCATTTTTCATTTTTGGTGAGATAAGATTGTTGGAATGCAATCTCATTAGCATGAAATGTTTGAAGGGAAAGAAATTGAAGTGTTGAAAGCTTACTTTTCCTATTGATTATCTGTGCAAAATCACCAAAAGTCCAAAAGGTCTAAGGGAAAAGGTTTAAGCCACTCAAATATTCTATTTTTTCCTAAGTTTACAAGTTCACAAAAATGCCAAAAATGCAACAAGGCTATGGGAAAATGTTGAAGCCTCTATCAATTTCTAATTTCTATTATGATTTCCACTTTGTAAGCTTACTAAAAATGTGACAAGGTTCATAGTTTTTTATTTCACCCAAAGTACAAAAGTACAATAAGATTCATAGGTTCACCAATTAATTGAAATTGTGAAAGCGTGACAAGTTTCCTAGGTTAGCTAGTTCACCAAACTTACAAAATTACAACAAGATTCATAGGTTCAATGGTTCATTGAAAATGTGGAAGTGTGACAGGGTTTGCACATTCACTAGTTTTCTAAAAGTGTTGAAGTGTGTTAAGGTTCATAGGTTCACGACTTCATCAAAAGTATAAAAGCATGATAAGCTTCATATATTTTTCCAATTTTCCAAAACATTGCTAGAGTTTACAAGAGGTTGAATACTCTAACAAAGAAGAAGATGTTGGTGATTTCATAAGGTTTTAAACTCACTAAAATTGTAAAAATGTTGTTAAAAGGGAAAATAATTGACTTGCATAGTAAAGACAACTTTAAATTTTAATTTTAAGTAGAAAAAGGAGATCCAATTTATTTGATTAGTGTTTTTTTTTTTTTTTAATTCAAGGGGTAAACGCTTTTGACCGGAGCTATGAACCGGATACAACCATTCAACAATACCACACCAATAGGGTTTGAACCTTGGTGGCAAGAACAACAATGCCACCTAGAAACCATCATACCATGCCAATACCGACTATTTGATTAGTGTTTTAATGGCATTTATGAATTTTGAATTATCTAGGCTACGCAATTGAAAGGGACTCATTATCAACCATATATTATAGTTATTTGAAGAGTGAATGGGCTTGTTGTGGATCTAACTTTCATTCTACACTAAAACCCTTGTCAAAAAATATATTTTGAGCACTTGTGTTTAGGAAATTAAAACTAAGGATGAAAACCCTTGGGATTGCCAAAGATTAGAGAATTAAAACCCTTTGGTTTCAAGAATCAAAGGATTAAATTCATTTGCTTCTATATGATAATCTCACTTAGAAGTTGTGAATGACCTTTCATGATTTATAGGTTCTAGTCGTTTGTGCATTTTATAATTTTAATGTAGACTTCATCAAATATGTTTTATGTAGGTTGTTATTTTTTATGTAGTAGTTGTACATACTATTGTTGTAGAATATTCTAATATATTTGAGAATTAACTACAAATCAAAAAA
>VDFB02056590.1:0-21122 GCA_007258455.2 Sequoia sempervirens | reverse complement strand
ACATGAATTGTATGATATTTTGGTAATCTATTAATGGATCTAATGCTCAATTTGTAAGATGTGATTAATATTCACCTAAATTTATATGTGAACGCACTTACTACATTTTGTGTATGTAGGATTTATGGAGCTTGTTGCAGGTTTTTCGGGGAGTCCCATTGGAAGAGTTGTTTTGCTTTTCATTAAACAATCATGATCTATCAAGAGTTGTTATGCAGGATCAAGGGGGAAGCTAATCTATTTCACAATAATACAAATCACTGATGAAGCTCATTTGATTAACCAAAGGATGCAAAAAACACATCAGAAAAAGGGGAACCTTTGGCAATTTCAGCTATAGAAAAGAAGGCTATCACTACAGAACAAAACTGCTACAATGCCAAGGTCACTAGATGACAAAATAGGGAAAAGACAAGAGTGTATTTTTAATTGTGAAATATTTGGGGGTAAGTGAAACCCTAACTTGTAATGAATTTGGACCACACATTGTAAATTAATCCTCGCCATTCATTTGGGCTTTGGAAAACTATAAATAGGGGTGTGTTCCTCATTTGTAAATGGTTGGAGAACTAGTGTAAAGGCATTTTGCAACAATAGAGAAAAGCATTGCATGAATTTGGGTGTTTCTTTTGAGTTTGTTAATTATGCATGCATGGTTCAACTCCCATGTTAGATTTAGTTTGTAGTTTCTTGAGTGGTTGTGATAATGGTGTTTGGTGTTATGGTATTTGATGAATTTCTAGCCAATACTTTTGGCACTTGTTGATGACAAGCTGCTATGTAAAGTTAGCCTAGGCTTGTTTATGTTATTTCTACAACTTAGCTCAATTGTATGTTCATGAAGTGAATGCACAATCTGAAAATCTGCAGTCCTTAGAAGAGTTAACTAGTTTTGTGTAGCTGTAGGTTTCTCTTGGTCAAGTAAAACTCAGTTTATAGAAGTTTGTCTATTGTAGTAGCATCCATTTTTACTGTTCATTCATAGCTTAGATTTACAACAACTTTCTCAACCTTTTCCTCTTTTTCTATTTCTTTAAGCTGCTTGTTAGAGCAGGATTAAAAGTATCAAAACAATGCTAAATTTGATGAACATAGTGAGTTTCAGCTTGTTGTTCTGAGTGGGCAACCACTGTTCATTCACTTCTAGCACTTTGAAACTCCATTCTCAGAACCAACTTCACATTCTTTGTAAACCATAAAGGCCACCCTGTGATTATTAGAAAAACACATCAACTAAGTGAACTATTCCAAGCATTGTCATGACCTAACACCCGAGAGACCTTGGGGTGATTTTCTACAACTTGCTTGTAGGAAATTACCTTTTAAGAGAGGTAGTGCACTTGTGCATTTCCTATGTTGAGAAGGTCCAAAAACACCCATCAACGAGAGGTTTTTATGCACAGTACAAGGCTATACAATGGCTTGAAATCAAGAATTTACAGGAAATTAATAGAAAAACAAAGTATTTCATTGATTTTTCCACTCATACATCATCCTTCAGCATTCCTCAAAGTTTTTGAAGCGTCCAAATGCTTTTACAAAGAAAAACCACCAACTAAAACTAACTCCCTAACTACTTGACTATTCACATTCCTTCATTTTACAATTTGTTGCGTTTTTGCAATATTTACATGACAACAATTTGTCAATTTTTTGCAACTTTTACATTATGTATCCAATGACCCCAAAATGATTAAATATGACGTAAAACAAACTCAAAATGGTCTATTATAACTTATTGCAACATGAAATCAACTATGCTAAATCAAAACCCAAAGATTGCCTCATGGAGGCATGAATTTGCAATGGTGCTCCTGCACTACTAATACATGAATTTGAGAAAAAAAAAATGCATGAAATCCCATACAAGAACATGCATAAGATCAAGAAATTGAATCTCTACTTTAAAAGATAAACTTTTTGGAGATCAAATCTCTACATACTCTTAAATTTTTTATAATTAATTTCAAAAAATAAAAGATAAAAATCTCGATTTTGTATAAATCATAGTTTTACTTTCATTACAAATGAAACTCTTTATTTAGTAGTATTGTTTCTATTGTTTAATTTTAAAATATTTTTTTCTAAAATTAATATAATTGTATATTTTTAATTACTAGTTAATAAATATATTATGGGTATTATGTTTTTTATATAAAAGGCAACAAAACAAGGGTGTTGTCCCTTTAATACAACGCCCTATGGGTGATTTACAGTAGACTAACATCATCAACATATTAATGGAAAAAAAAAAAACACTGGACCAAACACCCTAACCTTTCCATATCAAAAACAATAGCATAAACATGAGCATAGTAACCATAATACACACAAACATCTTGAGAAAACTAACCAGCCTACACTTAACATCAACATAATAAAACATGTATATCACAAAACCATTCACTATACTATTGATAGTTTTCATCGTGAAAACCAAGTTAAAAAAATTCTTAACCAAAGACCACCAGGGGCCATACCAGTCAAAGTTAAACACATAAACTAGATAAGTATCAACAAAGAAATTAAAAAGACATGATGGCCAGTAAGGCCAATCCTGACCAAAATACAAAACAGGATGATGGAAAACATCCCACATCCCTAATCTTTCTTTCCATTGCATGGCTTCAACAACATCATAGTGGCTCAATCCTCATTGAGGAACTTAAAAATTTCCTTGCAACCGGAATCTTCATGATCATCCTCAGTGGAAGAATCCTTCTATAATAGGCACAAAGTGGTAACATATTTATGCATAATCTTCAAGGCAAAGTGGGTGATATCATGAAGCCATTTTCCCAATTTCTCCATTTTCCTTTTAAGTTTTCCAACCTCCTCCTAGATAGTGTCATGTTTGTTGCTTCCTTCCTCCATAGGGGCCTTACCCTTAGCACTGGTCATGGGCCTAATCTTAATCCCCTTAACCATATCACGGGTAGGATCCAAAGAACCCATTTTTAAATTTTCAGAGACATGGGAGGAGCTTCTTCCAAAAGCAGAAAGGGCTTCCTCCTCCACTTTCTTCCCATTCTTTCTCTTATTCTCACTTTCCCCTCCATTATCAGACTCAGATGCCTCCTTGAGACTCTTCCCCTTTTTAGGTTTGGTTACCAGTCTATTGGACTTGTGAGGAGTAGTAGTCTCCTCGATAATTTCAATATTCGAGTCAATTTGTTGTAGCCTGAATTTGGTTTTCTTTGAAGCTTTGGCTTTAATTTTGAGGGGTGGGGCATTTCATTTCTTATCCTTCCTCTTTTCAACAAACCCAATATTAGGGGATGTTTCCTGGGGTGGGGTTTTCAAGGCTGTATTTTTAATACATTTTTTCTTGCTGGGGCCAGGGGTTTCCATGATACTGGTCGATGGCGGAGTTGAAGAGGTAGGGGTTTCTTCAACAATAATGGGATGAGGAGGGAAAAGGTAAAAGTGAAAATAGTAGAGTCTAAACATAAGCCCTTGGTGCATAATGGTAAAATTCTTACCCAAATTCTTTGCTTCAAACACATCTTTCACAGTATTTTCCAGAGAGTGCAAAAGAAAAAATGGAATTGAAATATTGATATGATTCCTAAGATGATTGAGAAAAGGAGATGGTAATAGTAATACACAACAAATATCCCTTCAAGTGTGAGATATTTCATCACGACCATGCACACTTTATCCCAGGGTTCTGGAAACTGCTCGTGGTCATAGCCACCATGAAGTTTGATGGGTTGTTTGTCTCCATGGAATAATTGGTTAAGGCTGGTCTAGTCAGAAATTGTGCTCATTTTCTTCCATTTTTCCCTCCATTGTAAGACTAGTGGCCTTAGAAATTACCTCCTCATTCACTTCAAATAAAATAATCCCCATTGTCAGCCTTCTTGTCATCCAAGAGGTGAAAAATTTCTCAGAGAGACTTTCATCAAACCTCGACATACATTCCATGAACTGGGTAATTCCTCCCTCTTTGTACATATGTCAAATGGTACCATCCTTCTTCCATTCATCAAATTTATTAGGCTCAACATGAACACGATCTCCACCCATGACTCCATCAAGAAAATGGTGAGAAGAAAAAGTAGTTGCAGAGCAGTTGTTAAGCAGATGGTAAGTGATAATAAGAATTGTAGAGCGATTGCGATGAAACCCTAATTTATAACCAACAACAACAAAATAAAAATGAGATAATAATTGGAAATCCATGTAATTATTATATTTAGTGTCACTCTTTGTATCCAACTCAAAATTGGTAGTTCCCCCGTGTGAGCAATCCATCACTCAGTAAAGAATGGGGATGTTAATAGTTCCAGACATCACATAAAATAGTAAAAAATCTTCGAACTCGATGGAGGTGGCACAATTATTGAAGGGGTTCAAAAAATAATGAGCCTTCCGATATATAATCCCATCATAATAGGTCACATAGGTGTCCAAGCAATAAAAGTACATTCCAATTGCCATTTCCTTCTCATAGGTCTTCCCATATAGCAACGACCAATTTTTGAGATTTGAAACCCCACCAAGACAACTAACTAAAGTTAGTGAACTCCAAAATAGGGCTAAAAAAATAAATTTGTTACCTTCCATGGTGAACGAGGAAAGAATTCTTCCTCAGGAGGGACAACGCATTTATAGGCAAGGAGCATTCCTTCCTCTAGCAACGTAGGCCATCATGATCAAGTCCTATAGCTGCCATACTATCAACAACCACATTTCCTTCCCTAAAAACATGTTGTAGAGTGAACTCCTCCAACCCAATAAGAGAGGTCTAATGTCATCAATTATCCCTTGAACCAACCATCCAATTGACAATGTTCCTTTCATGGCTTCAATTATCAATCGAGAGTCACCTTCGATTTCCAAGGTTTGGACACCGATCAACAATGTTATCTTAAGACCCCAGAGTAGTGCCATACCTTCCACCTGATTGTTTGTGTGTTCTTTTAAAATCCCTATGTAGGTTGCTATTAGAGAGTCATTATGGTCCCTAATGACACCACCCCTAGCCGCTTTCCCAGCTCTGGCCGCCCCATCAAAATTTAGCTTGTACTAGGGGGTCTAGGAGCTTTCTATTTTGTGTTGTATATGGCCACCTTAGAATTGTCAAATTTGTGGAAGTCCCTAGGAAGTTTCCATATTCTAGCCATTACACTATCCCAACCAGTTGGGGGACTACTAGGAGTCTTCCATCTACAAATAGAGATATTATCCAATAGAAGTTTATTAAGAGTTATCAACACACTATCAACACTACTCTCCTTGTCCCTAAAGATCTTGTTATTCCTTTCTTTCCACAGACACCAACAAATATGTGGCGGAATTTTTTGCCAAAGTTTTTTGATAAGAGGATGGATTGAGGGGCACCTCCAATTAATAACAATTTGTTGAATATCCCTGGGGAACATCCATTGGATGCCAAACTTCTTAAGTACATTTTTTCCGAACTTGGGAAGCAAAGTGATAGTGGATGAAAAGATGGGAGATTGTCTCCTCTTCTTATTTACAAAGGGTACACCTATTGGGGAATTGAAAACCACTTTTAACAAGGTTGTCCAGATTTAGGATTTTTCCATGAATAGAATCCCACCAAAAGAAGTTGATCTTTGGGATGAGTTGTGGGTTCCAAACCTCCTTCCAACAGTTCTCATCACCATCAAATTTTACAACCTATGGTAAGCAGACTTAACCGAAAATGCCCCTATGTGATTTTTCATCCAAAAATACTTGTCCTCCTTAGGAAAAAGGGGAAGTTTCATTTTATTTATTAATGATTGAAGCTCAAAAAACTTTGGAAGAAGGTCAGGCCTATCTAAGAAACTTTGATCAAGGTTTTTCCATTTACCTCTGGCGGTGATGGAGTCTACAATATAAGTGCTAAAGAAGGGCATAGCCTGCTCCTTTTGTATATTAAAATTGTTTTCGATAAGGGGTTTTCCCCAATCCGTCGGTCCTCTTAGAATCTTATTAATATCTCATTTTCAATTTTCCATTTAAGACCTTCCTTAATAAGTGATATTCATTTGAGGATATTGTTCCATACCTTTGATCCAGAGGGGAGACTGGTCAAGTCAAGGGCCCTAGAGAAGCATCCTTGGTTTAGATACTTAGCCCTCATACTGTTGCACCAACTAGCTTTTCCAACCACAAGATTCCAACCTATTTTGGGAATGAGGGATTTATTTAAATTAGTTAACTTTCTAATCCCTAGACCACCTTGGCTTTTTGGATGGCATATAGTGTTCCAATTGACAAGAGCCAATCCTTTTTTATCCTCAACACCAATCCAAAGGAAGGTCCTTTGCCTTTCCAGTTTCTTCACCACGGAGTCCATAATTTTGAAGAGAGAGAGGAAATAGACCAAGATCCCTTGGAGGGAGGCTAAGAGCAATCATAATTTACCAGTACTACTAAGGAGCTTACCCTTCCAACCTACAAGCTTCTTTTGTATCCTCTCCAGAATATTATTCCAAAAGGCAGGAGTAACCTCCTTGATAGTAAGGGGGAGGCCAAGGTAGGTTCCTAGGAGAGAAGCACTTTGACAGCCTAGGATAGTCATAATTTTATATTGCAAATCCACCTTGGTGTTAAAGAAATATATGCTACTTTTTTGATAATTGATACTTTTCCTAGAGGCATTGGAATAATCATGAAGGAGGCCTTTCCATTCTCTAGCTTCAACCACTGAAGAATTTACAAAAAGGAAAGTGTCATCCAAAAATTGTTGCAAAATTGAGGGGGGAAAAGAAGAGGCAACTTTGATTCCCTAAATCCTACCTATATGTGATAGATACATAAAATTCCTACTAAGGACTTCAACAACCATAATGAAAAGATAGGGTGATAGAGGATCACCTTGCCTGATTCCTTTACTAGCTTTAAAGAATCCCCAAGGAATCCCATTGACTAGGATGAAGTAGTGAATCAACTCAACACATTCCCATAAATCCCAATTAGCTTATCATTAAAGACAAATTTAGATAGAACCTTGTAAAGAAATTTCCATCTAACTCTATCATATGCCATGTAGAAATGTCCAACTTGAAAGCCATACCTTGGTTCCTACTTTTTTCCATTGAGTGAATAATTCCATGGGTAGTAATAGCAACATCAAGGATTTGTCTTCCTAGGATGAATCCATTTTGGCATATGTTGATGATCTTGTCCAAAAGTGGCTTCAGTCAGTTAACCAAAACTTTTGAGAAAATCTTGTAGACAGTGTTGCATAGACTTATAGGCCTGAAGTCAGCCATACACTTCGGGTCTTGGGTTTTGGGGACTAAAACAATGTAGGTATTATTCAAATTTTTTAGTATTTTACTGGTTCTTAAAAAGTCTCTGACTACCATAGTCACATCATAGCTAACAACGTCACAGTATTCCGAAAAGAAATTCGTAGGAAAACCATCTGTCCTAGGGGCCTTGTATGCACCCATTGCAAACACTGCCATCTTAACTTCATCCTCAGAAATAGGGGCTGAGAGTTTCTTATTGTTCTCTACACTAACAACAGTTGGGAGGTGACACAAAAGTCTATCATGTACATTAGTGGAGTGAATGCTACCATTATCCAAGTATATAAGTCTAAAATAGTGTTCAGAGTTGTTTCACCAATTTTATCTTCATCAGTAACCTCTTGATTGCCTTCATTTAGTAAGCATTTAATGGTGTTTCTTTTCTTGTGTCTGCTAGTCGTCCTTTGAGAAAAAGTCAAATTCTTGTCACCCTCCTTTAGCCATTGAACTCTATACCTCTGTTTCCAATATATTTATTCTTTGCTTAAATTATCTTTCCACTTCCTTCTCCAAGTTTCCTCTTCTTCATGCAATGATTGCAAAAGATTACCATTGGCCATTAAATTTTGGATGTTGTAAATCTTATCCCCAATCACCTTTTTTTTATTTTTTCATTTTTTATTTTTTTGAAAAATTTCACCAAAGGTAGATTTGGACCACCCTCTAACTTCCTTTCTAATGAGATCAATTTTTTGGGAGATTATATACATGGCTAGCCCTTGGATTAGATAGATCCACCAATTTTTTATGCAGTTTTTGAAATCTGGATGTGTCATCCACATAATTTCAAATCTAAAGGGGTGAGGGCCAAAGAAAGGCTTGTTCATCCATTGGAGAAGAATTGGGCTATGATCAAAAATAGTCTTGGGGAGGGAACTAAGAGAAGTATTGCACCTCAAATCCAAACCCTCAAAGACCATCACTCTATCTAATCGGACATGAATAAGATGGTTTCCTTTCTGATTATTATACCAAGTGAAAGTATTGCCTTGCAATTCCAAATAAAATAAACTCAACCTGTTGATGAAGTATGAGAGGTCATTCATGTTGTCACTGTAATCCATTAGGACACCAAGTTTCTCCAAAGGGAAAAAGGAGAGTTAAAGTCACCAGCCACCATATATAAGACTTCTTCCCACATACTTTTCCTTCCTCCATGAGTATTCAAGGCATAGATATTAAATAGATTCCAAGTGTCATTATCAGTTCTGAAAGTTGCATCAAGGTAACTATGAGAAAATTATGCATATTCTTCCCCATCAATCTTAGCAGGATTCCACATAGTAGCAACACCTCCCGAGGCTCCAACAACTTCATTTTAGTAGAAGGAGGAACCTCGCCAAATTCTATTAGCTATCGAAGAAAATGTCTGATAAGCCATCTTAACTTCTTGCAGAAGAAGGACATCAATTTTAAGATCCATAATGTACTTCCTAAGGGAAATTTTTTTTGAGGACTATTCAACCCCCTCATGTTCCATGAGAGTAACTTCATTTTCTATTATGATGGGTTGAGTCCAGGGTTAACTGGCACCCACTAGAAATTTCCCTTGTTGTAGCTTTGTGTCTTGAAAATATCTCGAGGGTCCCAACTTTGTTATCTATCCCAACATCAACTTTCTTAGTTCTTGTTTGCTTCTTTTGGGTCTACCAATCTTCATTGTTAACCCCATCTAGCTGAGATTTAGAGGCAGAGGGTTTAGTGTCTGGAGTGAGAATCACAGATTTAGTGACTTTCCCATCGAGGTCATCCACACAAGTTGGTTGAGAAGAGCTTGTGAATGATATTTCATTCTCTTTCCTGGACTTCGTAGGGGTAACTATCCCTATCTCCAACTATTGTTGAATACTAACAACAATTTTTTCTGCAGCTACACCAGGGGACTGGTTAGCAACAGTAGTAGTGTTAGCAGTGTTTCCAATGTCCATGAACATAGAGGACATAGGATTCATCAATCTTACACTCCACCCCCATAACAGAAATAGGCTTAGCTCCATGGGGAGGTAGAACTAGATCCCTCTGTGGGGGGATTTCACCTTCCTCCATAAGGCTAGGGGACTTCCCTCATTTCACCCTATTAGTATTCACTCGAGCCCCAAGGCCAAGGGATTTCATCATCCCTAATAGACCTTCAGTAAACATATAATCATCTAGTTCATTGGAGTTGATGTTCTCCTGAGCTTTGTTGGTGCTACGGATCTTCTGCATTTCTTCCTCCACAGATGAAAGGGACAAGATTTTCCCTTTCAAAATGGGTTCCTTCAACGTCAGGGCTTTGCAGTCTACAATGACATGCCCCTATTTTCCACATTTTTGATAGTACAGACTGGAATTTTCATAAACTAGGGCCTAAGTCCATTTTCCCCATTTAGATTTCAAAGTAATAAAGTTGGGAAGAGCCTTGTTAATGGCCACATTAACACAAAATAGAGAAAAAACTAACCTAGATTTAGCCAGAGTGACCATATCCGCTATGACATAATGTCCAAAGGAGTTACCAACCCAAGAAAAGATCTGTTCATCCAAAAATTCCAATGGGAGGCTTGGCATGTGAACCCACACATGAGCCATTTGATTAAGTTCTACAGATGGATCGAAGCCCAATTTCCATTTTTCCAAAGATAAAAAATGTTTTCCATAAGCCCATGAACCAAAAAGAACATAGATCAAATCCTCCTCAACCATGAATTTGAAGAGGAATAATCCTCAAGGCATAGTAGAGACATTCACACTGCCTTTTAGCTTGGTAAATCCAACTATTAGCTCCATCTACGCACTATGTCAATAGTAGGTCTAAAAGCAAAGAATTTCCCCACCAAGCTAGATGCAATGAGGAGGGAAATTCCCATCCATGACCATGTCCCATAGACAAATCTTAGTTCCTTAGATTGGGAACAATTTTGGGAGAAATAACTCTAAAGCATTGTTAGTCCCACAAGGGCACCCTTCCACTAGCCTTGAGGACATCTCCTCGCTAAATTACCATTATCCCTAGTTGTGGGAATCTTCGTCAAGAGTTTGACACACTCGACACATTCCCCATATCCCCACTGCCTTGGTAGGTTACGAGGGCTACAAATCTTTTTCCAGATGGGAGGGGTCGCTAAGGGGGAGGCGTGAGTCCCTCCCCAACCCCGCAATCATGGCTGTGAAAAATTGAAATGCAAGAGCGGGATGTTGCCACAAGAAAATGTTGTTTTGTGAAGAAAAAAAGGTTTGCTAAATGATCCAATGTCATTTCACAAGACGAGTATAATTCAAAGGCTCTTATGCATCTTTTCCATTTCTTCATGAACACTACCTTTTTCACTAACTTGCAAGTCCATTATTCCAAGGGCCACCCAAGCTTCAACATTTTCAAGTTCTATCAAGTTCATTATTTATATGCCCTCAACTAAAAAAATTATTTGCTTAAAGCATGATTTTTAAAGAGTATCGGCCCGGACCTCATGACCTCTTGCCTGTAAGAGGATGCTTTAGCCAATCAAGCTAGATGCTTCGCCCTACATAAAACATAATTTTAATGCTCTCTTGAAAATGTTTAAGTTTTTACCCTCAATAAGATCAAAAGTTATTTGACTAAACTTCACTCTTTTATATTATAATGTGGATGATAGATTTGTTGGATTTCAAGCTTGATGCAACAGTTCAAACATTGCTCATGCTCTAATGTCCCATCACTAATAAAATAGCCTACAACTACATAAATAACTAATTATAACGTGATCTTTTAAGTTCCTTTAAATTTTGTATCCTTTGACTATGGAATCTTGTCATGTAATTTTTTATGTATAATTTTTAGTTTATTTATTTATTGTATAGTTTTATTATCATCGTGTTTGCTAAGTTTTTTTTTATATAATGTAGTTATTTATTAAGAAACTAGTCTCAAAAGAGTTTGAGATGTCTTGATTGAATAAAATTCTATTTTTGAAAAAAGACAGAAATCATAAAATGATGAGTATTATTTTTATTTGTTTCACATTGAATGAAGAATAAGATTATAAATAAGTCTTATTTGTATTTGTCTTATGTCAACCTTATTTCTTAATAATATTGATTTGTAAAATATTGGAGATACTCTTAAACATTCACCAATCAAAAATTTCTAACATTTGTTGACTTTGTATATACTTTCAATAACATTATATTGTATATTAAAAATAGATATAAAAAAATACATCATGTTCATATCAATTGAAAAACACAAGATAAAACATAACCTGATAGTATATCATCCAAGGGAGATATACACATTGACTTGAGAACACATTTCCCGTAGAGAAACCATGAATGAGGAAAATCCCAACATAAGTGATAATTTTTCTCCCTCATTCCACTATCTATAGTCTAATTACAAATACTAATGCAAAGCTTATATGGTAAAATGGAACCTTAACAATGGTTAATAGTAGCTCCTCACACCTACATTATTCCTTTGTACCTTAAAAAACCCTTTTCAATCATTCACAACAATAAAACAAAATATACAATGAAGGTTAGAATGAAACCCAACCCTTCAAACACTATTTATTTACTTTGAATATACTCCCAATGTGCAAAATAGAAGATCAAATTTCAAAAAGGCAAGATGGAATACCAAAACATTACACATTCCCTTACCCGACTTGCATAAATGGAAAATTCACTTCTATTAAGAGGAAATTTCTAAATGCCATAATTGAGGTGATTTGGATGCTTCTACCAAGAGGTGATTAGGTTACTTCTACTAGGAGGAAAATTCTCAATCATTGTAGTTGAGACTAAAATGTTGCAGCCATTGCACATTTACTATCTATGAAACCTAATGATTTCATCATTTTTGGTTTTCTACTAAGTTTAGAAACATGCATCCCTATTCTAAGTCATCCTTAAGATGTTTCAAATAACCCCAATCATTCCTATGAAATGAGTGTAACCTCTTCTATATTACATCACACCAAACAATGATGAACTAATGATTCAAAGGCCTAAGAAAATCTTCAAGAATAGTAATATAAACTATTCACCTCATGGTCTAGCAACCTTGATGCAATTTTCAAATCATACCCAACTTGAAGAAAAATAACATATCTCACTTTTGTATCAATCTTTATTTATTTATTTACATCATTTTTTGTTAAAAAAATCGTTACAGGTGAAATTTAAGCTTAGGTAGGTACAATTTGAGGCCCTCCAATCAAACACCCCAAGCTTAGATCAAATTCCCTTTGTTGAATCATTGATGAAGTATGCTTTATTACTATCAAAATGCTAACAAAAAGCTAGTTGGCCTCACCTTTCAGGGTCAAACAATTATTCTTTCAACCCCTCTAACTACGTCTCATGAACTCCCCTCCTTGTTCTTCTTACAATATTTTCAAGAACCACATCAATGTGCAACTCCTCTTGTCCACTAAGATTTAGTCAAGATAATTCACTAAATCTTCTTCTTCAACTAACATTCAATGGTTGAATAAATGAAACATATCCACATTAGTTAACAAATATATCTTCATATAAGGAAGTAAATCTAGCTAAAAGAATATTCTCCCTCTTGATCTGTAATCTAAAAGGATCATAATTGATATATTTTAGCTTCTTAATTGAATATTTTAGTCTTTCCTTATCCTTGAGTACACCCAAAATTGGTCTCCAACTTGAAACTTGTTTCTCTGCTCTATACTAATCATGTTATGATTTGTATTATTTGGTGAGTCTTTTAATTTATCTTTCCTATACAAGTAGATTTGCAAAATCTTTTCAATGAACTATTCATCCTTTTAGACCTTTGGACTAGTATTTTGTTTCCCTTCCTTTGACTATACCAAAAAATATTAAAAGAGTTAAGAGGTAGATATCCAATGAGCCTCAAAAGGAAATAACTTAAAGGATGAGCACGAACCATAGTTATGTTATAAGTGTGTTCTAAATAATCTAAATTTATATCCTAGATCTTAGGAATTTTTTATTGTAAACTTCAATAGCTACACCAAAGTATTATTTAATACTTTTAGTTGTTCAAAAATTTAATAATGATAAGTGCTTGAATGCTTTGAGTATGTGTCCATATTTTCCCATAGTATACATTCAAACTTTCCCAAAAATGAGCATCCCTATCTTATAAATAATGCCCATTGGAATTCCAAAGTGAATCCCCACATGATTGATGAACAACTCAATTGCATCACTTCCTTTCAAGTTCTTGTTACTTGATATAATCACTCAAAAAATCCTCAACCATAAATGGGTAAGAATTCCCCTTCTTAGAAATTCAAAGGCCACCCAAAAATCCATAGAGATGTTCTCTAGTGATCTAATAGACACTAGTAGTTTCTTGTACAACCATAGTTTTTAATTTCTTGTCTTGCTAGTACTATACAACTTATAGTCCTTAATGAAATTTGAGCTTTCCATGTACATGGAGCGCCAATAGACATAATTTTAAAGGTTTTCAAAAGTATTTTTTATAAAAATATCCTACAAATCTTAAGGCATACACATAAAAGATGAGTAATAGTCATCTCTCTTTAAAAATGCACAACTTAGCTACTTTGTAAAGAAGCTTATATCCTAGGTTTGGCTAGAAAAAAATAATCTCTCCCTATTTGGCTACTAGTATATCCCACCAAAATAATTTTCATGTTCATAATCTTCAATGTATACATATAATGTAAAAGGCTCCAACAAAGTACATGAGTGTTAACTATATAATAGAGAGGCATTCTTGACAGAATATCAACCACCTTATTAGTCATCCCCTCTTTGTATGCGATCACTAAATGAAATCATTGTAAGAATCACATACATTTATAGTAAGAAGAACATTGAATTTTTTGTGCATCTACAAGTAATAAAATTATTGAAGATTCTATACATCGATGTTTCATTATCCATGATTTAATGAATCCATTGGTTCATTGTATAGACCAAAGAATATAACTCCTTGTCATATCGATTTAAGTTTAGTATGAACCTTTTAAGAACTCTAAATGATAAAAATAGTTTTTCCCCATTTAAAAAATTCATTACACAATCATTTATATTAGTTTCAATCTCAAAAGGTTACTATAGATTAGGTAAAACATGAATATGCGCATATCTAATTTTGTACTTGAGTTATTCAAGCACATAATTCTATTTTATACCACATGAAATCATTTTATATCCCTAAGGTTGGTACTCAAAATTTTTGGCTCTCAAATCCCTCAAGATAAGCTTTGCTTAAATGTCAAAGATGTCAAACTTAGGGAAAAAGAATTCACCTATGATCATGTAGAGAAACTGTGGATAAATTTACTATAATGGGTAACATCTTTGAATTTAGGATTTTCTATCCCAAGGGGGGCCCTGCCTAAGGTGTTTTTTAGATACAACTATAGGAAATGCATATATACGTTGACACAAACCATGGCTAGCACATAATATAATATTATTTGTCTAACACTAAGTATCCATATGGGCATGATCACAAATATAAGGGACAAAAAAGTGACCACAACCATTTTTGGTCTATGGGAATAATAAAATGAGCATGTTATAACACACTTGAATTACATGGATTAGTAGTGACCATCCCAGTTTTCATTACTAATCCATAATCACATTTTTTTATTGTAAGAGGAGTCCTTTTAGGATTAAGGTGTCTCAACCTTTGAGTCCTAAAATTAATTAATTAATTAATTATTAGGAAGTTGGTGCCCACTCTAGGAGGTCCTTACTTTTAAGAGGATGATGTCACATGTTTCCATATTTGTGGTAAACCTTTTTTGCAACTTCCTATTCTTGCTTGAGAGTATTGATTAATAGTTTTTATATCAGAATTGAAGAGGAATAAAGTAGCTTTTAGCTTTATCTGCTTTAGGAACCCAAGAAATGAATAAGATTAAGTTAGGATATGGATAAGATGGTTTCCTTGGATATGGGAACCCAAGATGAGGATAATTTTGTTTTGGTTTAGGAGGTTGATTTTAAATCTCATTCCTTTTGAGATTTTGTAGATATGGGATTTGCAAAAGATAGAGGATGTTTTTTTGGGTTCTTATCTTTCTCATCTATATGCTTACTATGCTATCTTATTTTATATGAAAGGTTAATTATTTCTTGATCTATTGTTATGATGCCAAAATTATTCCATATTTTGAATATAGTGTTGACAACTCCTAAAGAGCATAACCTTAGTTAATGTATTGTAATATGTGTTTATTGAATAATACAATTGATATGGGTATTTTGGAGTGTGGATTTATTCTTGAAAGATTTTTCCCACACAAAATCCATGTGTTATGGTTTCATTGTTTAATTTCTTAATTAAATTTGTAAGTTCATTTTTTTCTATTGTTACAATAGTTAAAGGGTTTGAGGAATTTTTGCAACCATCTCTCATGTTAGATTTGAATCCCTCTCCTATGTTAGATTTGCACAAGGAGTTGCTTTTGCATACCCGTCCTATTTTTAGTTGGTATCAGAGCCTATCCAGCCTTGATTCTATTGGTGGGTTGAAGGTTTTTTTTTTTGCTAATATTTATTTAGTGGGAGTTTTGTACAGAAAGATTTAGTAACCTCATTGCAAAAAAAATATGGCAAGCACATCGAGTAGAATTGAAATGGAGAAGTTTAACGACGGTACAATTTTGAGTTGTAGAAACTCAAGATGAAAGATATGCTCATGGATAGAGATCTATGGACTGAAATATCCAATACAAAACCAACAAGCACATATCAAGAAGATTGGTATTGATGGATAAAAAATTCAAGGGTTTTATAATACTCTATTTGGTTGATTCAGTGTTCCTAAATTTCTATGAAGAGAAGAGTATAAAATATCTTTGAAAGAAACTTCAAAATGCTTATCAAGCTAAATATCTAGTAAAAAATTTATATTGTGAAAGAAAATTTATTCTTTGAATATGAAAGATGGAAGATTTGTTGTTGAACACATGAATGCATTTAATATTCTTGTTGCACTATTGGGATCAATTGGTGATAAGATTGAAGATGAGGATCATTACATGTGTGGAGCCTTCCCTAATGTCTAATTAGCTGGTGTATATTATCATTCACATGAATTAATAAACCTAAAGATCCCTCATATTAAGTAGTTCATTATTCAAAAAGGGGGCTTCATTCAATTTTTAACCAAGGAGTTGTAGACTTAGATGATACTAGCACTATATGTGCATTCAGGAATCCTAACTTTAATCAATTGAGTATAGGTGAATAACAAGAATAATTTGAAATAACTTATATAAAAGAAATAGAGTAAGAAAATTTTTTACTACTAGTTGCTACAGGTACCTATTACTCTACAAATTGTAATTGATTAATTCCTATGTTGCAAAATGTACTTAACTTGATCATTGAACAAAATTTTAAATAAATTCTTAAATTAGAATTTTTTCGGTAGCAATGAATTACAATGTAAACTAAAAATTGAAATTCATAACTTACAATGCATAATTTAACTAATGAACTACTATGTAGAATCTGTAGTACCTCAAGTGGCCCTTGCTTAAGTTGCTACATTCCACGGTATCTCTTCAATTAACTCAACAAATCATATGACAGGGGAAAATTGTATTTATTGTAATATAAAACATTAAAAAAATGTAGCAAATTGATATTCAATCTAATCTTATGCAAATATCTAGCATGTAACCTAGCATCCCTGGTCTCCCAATAGAATACCTTCCTAAATAGGGTTTGTTAGAGTCTGATTATTATATGACTATAAATAAAATAACAAACACATGCCAAATATTTGAGGAAGATAGGAAGAGGAGTGAGTCTTAAAGCTTAACAGAAAACAACCAATAGCTAGAAGTGAGAGCATAGAAATAAAAGAAGGATTCTACATCTTTAAAGAAGGCTATTATAACACAGGAATGTGCTAGAAAAGAAAACCTTTATCATAACTACCATCCCTTGTTAGAACATGCTTCTTCCTTCTTTAGGTTTATTGATAGGATGGAGTGCCACATGGATACATGTGTCCACATCCTCCAACCAACGTCTTCATCTCATTCTAAAAACATGTTGATGATGTAGTTGATTGACTTCTCAACTATATTGAACCATCACCCCTTTGTTGTGGGATATAAATACTTATACTATGGGTTGAAAACTCTTTTGTTGTAGGGGTTAGTCTTATTATTTAAGGCACATTTCATAGTTAATAATTATAATTAATCAAGAAATTCTACTAAACTTATAGACATCCAAAATAAATGCACATACATTCCATTTAGTACAACATATATCACCTTTAAATTCTTAAAATGCTTTTAAAAGATTTATATAAAAGGTTTATTAATATCTTTTGATGTTAGAAAAATAAAGATAAAAACATGGAAACTACAACATGAGAGCTAGTTGATTCTAGGGCTTATCATCATGCTTCTATTATGTTATTTTCTAGACTCATGGGATCACCTAGTGATGACTATTGGAAGTACTACTACCAAGTTCAAGATGGATGTGTTCGTTGCATTATTGTTATCTAAAGAAAATCTTTTGATATGGCCAAGGAAGCCCTTATCATACATGGAAAATCAAAAGAGAAAGGAAAGGAAGGAAAAGAAAAGGGCGGGGAATTATAAATCTAAGTCTCTTGGGAAGTTCAAGGGTGAAATGTTGGAACTACAAAAAAAAATATTCAAGTTTGTAGCAAGGAGTGTAATGAGGAGAGAAAATAAAGGAGTAAAATAACTTCTCTAATTTTGACTAAAAAAATCCTCTCAAGATAATGCAAATGCTTTTGTTCTAGCCTTGGAAATACATGCATCTAAAGATGTGTGGTTGATAGACTTAGGTGCTTCTTTCTACATGACCTCTCACAGGGGTTGGTTCTCAAAGTATGAAGAATATGATGGTGGGTAAGTGTATTTGGTTGATGATTATCATGTAAATATTATTTTTGATTATAGGAAAAAAAAAGTTTTGAAGGGGCCCCAAAACCCTTTACAAGATAGACCATTGCTTCATCATATAAGCAAAAACAAAACAAGCAGCCAAAAACCAACACACAGACAACCAGAAAAGGGCACACAAAACATAAACAAAATAGAGATTTTTTAGAATATCTGCAACTTCAAGATCATTATCAATTATTTTATGATATAAATTCATAACTTCCACCACTTCATCAGCAGGGATACTAGCCTTTGCATTAAGTTTGGTCTTGTTGCGGGTATGAGCAGAGGGCCCAGTATCACTAGTTGTCTTTTGTTGCACACCACCATCAGCCACCATGTATTTTGTACGGAGTTGTCACTAGCCACTTCCCCTCCTTCTTATTCAATAAACACAAACCCTCAACCTCATTGCACACTTAGCATGTGTTTACTAAGCTCAATCCTTATCAACTTATCATCAGAAATGGTAGCAAACTTTTTTCTCATAGAGATTCTCATGGTAGACATTTCATCAGCAACCATCTTGAATTATCAAAAATTTCATTTGACCTCTACTTTGCACCTTGTCATTTGATCCTACATATTTTTTCCCCTTAGATGAGAATCCTCATTGACATTAATACACACAACTCCTAACCCAAACATTGGTGAGTTATCTCATAGAAAAACCCACTTAAAATCTTGAACAAGAAGAGGCTTTCTTTAACCCGATTTGAGATGAAAATGGGCCTGTAATCTCCCTCCTAAAATTAAAACCATCTTTGTACACAACATAATATTCCTCAGAGTCACTGCTAGTCAAAGCATTTTTCATGGTCTCCTTCCCTTTTTGAGCAGAGACCGCAACACCTTTATCCAAATTCTGCTCTGCCACCTGGTTCTCAACATTAGACAGAGTGCCAACAAGATCTTGTTGCTCATCCCTTTCCAAATTCATAGGAGATTTTTTCCTCTGTTGCCCCTCTTTATGTTGCACATTATGAATAGGGGAGACCCCCAGTTGACCCTTTTTACCCAAATCCACCTTGCACAAGTTTTCCAACACACTCCCCTTCATCTTTTTTCCATCTGACCTCTTCATAGGGTTAGATTTCTGGCTAGGCCAATCCACCTCAACCTCATCTCCCATTTCATACTCATTTGCCCTTGAGGAGACCGGAGTTTGATTCTTCTTTCTTTTCTTTCCTTTCCTTCAGCCTTTCGCTCTTTTCCACCTGACCCCTTCACAGATTTTGACTTTTGGAAGGACCACACATTCTCTTCCTCGTCACCTATGATATACTCATCATCCCTAGAGGAAACAAGGGATTGATTCTTTTTTCTCTTCTTACCATTTGAGATGGAAAGAGACTCTGATTCACCCTCCAAAGAAGCATTAGACCTAGGGAAGTAGTCTTCATCCTCGAAATCCTCCTCAAACCCCATCACATACTCAAGATTCTTCTTTTTTCTCCCAACATTAGAAATATTAGGTTGAGTAGGGAGAATAAAAGCCTTGACATAGTCAGAAATTAGCACAATAAGACCTTCATGGAGGATAGGGTTTTTGGGATTGCCTCTATGATCCCTTATACCAGTTTGCAGGGAGACCAATAAATAGTAAGGGAATGAAACTCTCTTCTTATGCCTAAAATGGTTTAGCAAGACAAAATGATTCCCAAAAACAACAAAAAATATGCCATCCAAAGTAAAATACCTCATTATCTCCTCAACAAAATCTCTCCAAATTTCCTTGAGAGAAGAACAAAGATAGCCGCCGCATTTTTCCTTTTTTAGCTTCCTCCTCTTATTGTCTTTGAAGAAAGTATCCATAGCCGGACCAGACTCATTCTTATCTCTATAAAAAAAATTCCCATTAGTCGATAAACTTGTGATTTTGGCAATGAGGTTCTCAGTGATATTAAACTCCTTGCCCCCAATTTCTAGCACCTTGTTATGCCAACCCACAAGAAAATCCTGTGAGGTCTTCGTATCGAACCCATGCAACTTTTCCATATATGAGGTGACTCCACTAGCTTCCAACAATTCCCAGATCCTCTTGTTAGCCTTCACAGTGTCGCAAGATTTGGGCTCCATTCTATTTTGGCTACCCCCCATAGTAGCAACAAGCAAAAAACCCAACAGGAAGAATTTGCAACAAAGCTAAAGAAACTTAGAAAGCTTGCAAAGGAAAAAAGGAAACCTCGAGAAAAAAAAGGCTCCTTAGATACCCACAATCCATGTGGATTGGACAAGATGGCAAGAAGGAATGATGAGAAAATAAGGCCTATTCATTCATGCCACCACACCATACCGCCCAAACTTTCCTCTAAATGGGTTACACCTCAGAGCAAGCTGCCACGTAAGGAACATGTGACAACACTCCATCGTTAAAAGATCACTCCTCTCAACACCTTTGAGATTCATAATGAATAATTGAGTGATCCTCCAGGGGAAGAAGGTCATGTTCACCCCATTCCAAGAAATCATTCACCCCATAATTGGAAAAAAAATCAGCCAACCTATTGCCTTCTCTATAAACATGAGAGATATGGCATTGATCAAAGGATTCCATAATATTTAAAGCATCATTAATGAGCACCTCCACCATCCATGAAGGATGAGACAAATTTCTAAGGTAATTAATGATGTTGAGGGAATTTCCCTCTATCCACACCTATCATATCCTGTTGATTGAGCTAACTTCAAACCATGATACTGTAGATTCATGAATATTGTTGGTCATGGAAGCATCAATATTATATTCTTTGGCCAGAGGAAGGAATTAATGGTTGTAGACACTTAAAATGTCCTAAATGATATACACACTTGAATCTGATATATTAACATCGCTTCATCCTAAAATCCATCTTCTTTTCAATTGTTTAATTAAATAAGCCTAATTATTTAATTAAATGCCTCATTTTTATCTATTAATCTAATTGACCTAATTGGGTTAATTCACCCCCTCTCACAC
>VDFB02056589.1:0-43387 GCA_007258455.2 Sequoia sempervirens | reverse complement strand
TCTGAGCAATTCCGCTCTAAGTCAAGTATCAATGGCACAAAAATCTGAGCAATGGACAGGTCATAGCTGAAGTCCGCCCTTGGAAATGTCTAAGTCAAATGAGGCAATGGCCAGACCATCAGCCAAGTCCGCCTAGCCAAAAGGAGAGATGGCTAAAGAAAAGCCAAGGTCCGCCTGGTCAAAGATGATGAATGGCAAACAGTCAAGGCAAGTCCGCCCAGGGAAAGAGAAGAAAATGTCTAAGGAAAGGATGCAATGGCCAGACCAACAGCCAAGTCCGCCCATGTATGGCTGGGTAAAAGTTAGCAATGGCCAACCAAAGGCCAAAGTCCGCCCTTAGCCAAGGAGTCAAGTGGCAAGCAAAATGAGGAAGTCCGCCCTTGAAAGAAGTCCAATGGCAAGCAAAGTTAG
The DNA here is from genome assembly GCA_007258455.2 of Sequoia sempervirens. Classification (NCBI taxonomy): domain Eukaryota; kingdom Viridiplantae; phylum Streptophyta; class Pinopsida; order Cupressales; family Cupressaceae; genus Sequoia; species Sequoia sempervirens. The sequence goes on along the minus strand of VDFB02056589.1, from coordinate 42,976 downwards.
GAAGTCCGCCCTCCAAAGTTAGCAATGGCAAAAGAAAGGCTGAAGTCCGCCCTTGGTTAAGTGTTAGATGGCAAGCAAGAGAGCCAAGTCCGCCCACCAAAAGAAGGCAAATGGCAATCAAATCAAGCAAGTCCGCCTTAGGCATAAAATAAGTGGCTAGCCAAGACCTAAAGTCCGCCCTAGGCAATAAAGTGAATGGCAAAGAAAAGGTCAAAGTCCGCCCCTTGAACAAAAGAAAAATTTGGCTAAGGCATGGAAAAAGACAAAGTTAAAGTGGCCAAAGAAATGCTAAAGTCCGCCTCCCCCAAGCAAAGGTTATTTGGCAAGGAAATGCTAAAGTCCGCCCAGCTAAAGGTGTCAATGGTCAACCACAAGGCAAAGTCCACCTTAGACATAGAAGAAGTGGCAACAAAGCAAGGCAAGTCCGCCTTGGATATGAAAGTTGAATGGCAAAGAAACAACCAAAGTCCGCCATGTATTGGAGAGAGCAAACATTAAAATTTGCCTAAGTCTAAACCTTTGGAGAATTAAAATATGCATGGCACTTTGAAGATTCGCCCAAGTGTTTAGAGAAATTTTTGCCATGGCTAGATAAGTTATGGAAAGATCAAGCAAATGGACAAAATAAAATCGGACATGGCAAGATAAATTGTGGAAAATCAAGAGAATTTGGACAAATAAAATCGGACGTGGCTAGAGAAAAATCGGACGTGTCTAGAAGAATTATGGACGAGAAATATTTATGGCCAAATAAAATTGGACATGGCCAAATAATTTTGGAAAAACGATAAAAATCATGGACAAACGAAATTAAACGATAGAAATTTTGGCAAGAAATTTGACAAAATTCGCCTAAGGCATTGGCAGAGAAAATTTTGAAAATCAAATGGCCAAGGACAAAATTATTCGCAATGAAACGAATGGGTTGGAATGGACACATAAAATAATTATTTTAATTATTTTAATCATTTATTTTCCAACACCAAAAAAGAGATAAGTCTTGAAAATTTTGAAATTGGAAAGAAAGATAAAGATCTTTGTTAAACTGGAAATGAAATTAGAAACTTTCCCGGACGAGTTTATTGAGGATAGAACTTGCCATTCGGAAGCAAAGTGAAAGATGAGTTCGAACTTGATTCAAAGGAAACATTGCAAATTTACTAAAATGATCGACCCTCTCACTTCTATAAGTGATTTCGTTTTTCATTTGTGCAATCACTCGATTTTGAGAAGAAAAGTTGTGAGAAAGGAATTGTTTAAGGCAAAAGGTTGAAGAAATTTGCAGCAAAGTGAAGGAAATAATCTGTTATCAGCTTGCATTGCTATCGTGATCACGTCTCCAAGAAGTCACAAGGCAGATTTTTCTTGTCCATTTCATGTTAACATGATACTTCACCATTTAGTTTTCTTTCCAGCTTGTTATTTTTCGCGAAGTCTAATCTGATTACCAGCTGGAATGTTCTTTCAAACTGATTTTAATGTCGAATTCTGATTTTCCTTTCTTCCTTCTCTTGCAGATCTATTTTTTCGAAGCAGCCAAGATGAAATTTGCAAGCAAAGGTGTCCAAACACAGTCGAAAATCAAGTCAAAGTGGGAGCACGTTCTAGACACTGATCTTGGCCATGTAGATCTTGAAGACTTCCGGAAGAGAATGTACGGGACTGACGGACGTTTGCCTACACCAATCGCCATGAGGATGATGCGCAACGGAATCGTCCATGCAGCTGGATTTCCACCAGCAAAAGAATGTCCTGAGCTGATGGCAGAATGCGCACTACATTACAATGCGCAAGACAGACAGATAGAAGCTCCTGACGGAAGGGTCCTTGCCTACTTGTCCGAGCCAGCAATCCAGGAGACTTTTGGCATCCCAGTGTACAACCGAACATCCTATCGCACCAAGCAAGATGCACTCAAACTTTATCAAAGTCAGAAGGATCTCTGTGCATCCAACATAAACAAGAATTGGTTATTAAAACCAAAGCCTACTGCAAGCAAGATGCCGAAAAAATTGATCAGAACCCACTTCAAAGAGGAATATGGTGATATTGTTCTGCTACTTAACAGAATGGTAGGCAGTGCCCACGGTGCTCCTTTCGAAGATTGGATGTACTATTTTATTGATGAGATAATCACTGGAGTCAAGATGTTCAATTGGTCCAGGATGATTAGTGACAGCTTGCACGAACAGTTGGTCAACTTTGAGCAGACCAAAATTTTCCACATGAGCTCATACATTGTATATTCACTCGCAAGATATTATAAGTATCCTGGCTTGACATGCAAAGGCGTGGTCGGCAATGGCGAGGGGAAATTGAAAGTCTACGATTGCTATCCACAGCTGCAGCTGAAAGAGAAGTCTCACTTCCGGAGAGCTCATGATGCATTTTTGATGTATATCACCCGGCTTCTTCAAGGCGGAACTCACCAAAGACTCTCGCATGAAGCCAAGAGCCTGATCAGCCGGTATGGATTCTGGTTTATTCAATATCCTAAGTTCACCTACATCAGAATCCAAGGATTTTCCGGAAATCCTTATAGGCTGCCTGTCTATCCGACTAACAGGATGGTATTGCTGGAAGTGCTAAGGCAATTAGAAACATATCAGAACATCCAAAGGCCTAAGCAGAAAGCTGCTGTCACCTTCCCCTTTTTCATCGGCAACATGGAGGAGTCATGCCCAACAGCACAAGCAGCAGAGGTTGCTCGACTGGAGATTCAGCAATATCCATTCATCTCATACAAATCCAGGAACAACTTCGATCCGCTCCATCACATCAAAACTGTGGACGGAGAAAGGTATAAACATCGGGTTGACTTAGAGGACTTCTGGGCCAACGCAGCCGATGAATATGACGTAAGGAGAAGGTTATGGTCAAGGCTGCCATTAAGCATGATAAGGGCGACAGAGCTCTTCAAAATACCTGACCAACTGCAAGAGGATGGAATATATGTGCAGCCAGGCTTCATGGAAAATGAGCCACTACCGCCTATAAAATGGTTTGAGCCTGAGATGGGTGATCTATCCACTTTGATGCGCCCTGTTTTCAAGTACTCTCAGTGGTGGATAGATCGTCAAGTAGAGGTACTAAAACAGAGAAATGTGCAATTTACCTATGAGTTGATGGGAGACACAGAGTCATGTTCTTCAAACGCCGGTGCATCTCGTGGAGATGGACCAATAGATGCTGCCAACTCGAAGAAGAGGAAAGAAGCCGATAAAACTGCAAGGCAAGACAAGGGTAAAGAGATAGATGAAGGGCCTACGCGGAAGAAACACAAGTCCAGACCCCTCCAGTCGGCCACTTCTAGGAACATAGAAGAAATGCTTGCCTTGGATAAAGAATCTTTGGAGAATGCCAGGATCCCTTCTCCAGTTGAAAATATAGAGCCAATCCAAGTAGAAGATGATGATCAACCCTCTCCAGCAAGCACATAAATCTTAGGATCGGATAACGACACAGACATCGAGGATAGAGAATTCGAGGAAGGAATGATTTCCGCCCTCAAAGGCATTCAAGAGGACCCATCCGTCCAGGAAATCCAGGATATGCAATTGGTCCAAGAAATTCAAAGTATGCCGGAAATTCAAGAAGATCAGGAAGTACAGGACATGCAGGACGTCCAAAATCAAGAGGACATAATTGAACAGCCAACAGTACCAGAATGGCTGAGGGAAAGATTGAAAAGAAAAGCGCCAGTGGAGGTCCTTGAGGAGGACAATGACACAGATTTTCTGGCCAGATTAGAGCAAACTGCCCCAAGGAAGAAGGCCAAAAAGTTCTCTACCATCCAGAGAGATGAAGCTGGAAATCGCACGGTGCAAATTGCAGTGCCTGCAGCCGACAAGTTTCAAGACGAGATTGCTCCTAAGGAATATGCTATCACAACTGTCGACATGGGTCCAGCAACAAAAGAGCAGGAAGTCGAAGACTTGGATAATTCCGTGGCCACCATCAAGGCCAGATTAGAAAAAGAAGTTGCCAAGAAAAAGGAGTACAAGAAAGAAATTCAACGCCTAAAAGGCTATATCCAGCACCTGACCAAGCCACTAAACGAAGGTGAGCAAGTGGCGCCTTTACCTCCAAATGCTTCACAAGAACCAAGTGCAAACTTTGAAGAGGAAGTTGACAACAGCGAGGGAGGCTAAAGACTGGATGATTGGAAGGAAAGAAGAGGCGTTGATATTTGCAGAAAAGTTGGCGCAAGTGAATGAACAGGCTTCCTTCATGCTTTCACGAGTTGCAGATCTTGCAGAGTCATGGAGCAGTCTCGAGGATATTCAGAGCAGGATCATCCATGCATTCGGGAACTGAAGGGCATCTCAAAGCAAAGATTGATTGAAGACAAGGTTATCGAGGCTGGAGCTGCATATGACTTCAATGGATGGTACTATGCCTTAATCTCAAGGAAAGGAGTCCTCGAAAAGGTGAAGCAGGATAGTGGTAGAGTTGAAGAACAAGTAAAGGAAATTCAAAGAAAAATCTATGAGATGGCTGCAGATATGCTAGACAAGGAGGTTGTCCGAAGGAAACACTTGCGGCCAAGGAGTTTGAAAGAGCAAGTACATAAAGTTTTCTCCACCACCGGGCCAATCATGAAAGAAGGATTCACCAAAGTGTTCGAATTCATGGCCATCAGAAGTTCTTTCTTGCTGCAGGAGCCAGCATGGGCGACTATGTTTGCAGAATGTGCCGAGAACTTGGATTTGCTGGAGTACAACATCAGCGTGCTGCCCGACATTGCCATGGAGGAGGTCGACCTGATAGTGTCTAGGTTCGCCGAACGTGAGGCTGCACAAGTGGATAAGGATGACACTCCAGTTGTCTAGTGTTCTCTTCAGTTAACTGATTGTGGTTTTGGAAACCCTAATTAGGGTTTAGTTCCATTTAATCTTGGCCATTGATCTTGAATCAATCTCGGCCGTTCTTTGTAATCTTGAAAAACTATATAAACCCCCCCTCACTCTCTCATTTCATTAGATTAGAAAATTCATTAGAAGATTAGAAGGTAGAGATATAGAGAATAGAGATTAAGAGTTAGAGCAGATTTGGGATAGTTAGAAATAAAGAGAGAGTTCTTATGAGATTGTTGTGAAAAGCTACTTTGATAATGAAGTTCAAATGCATGAGGTGCTTTGAGTACTTGATTGTTGAATAGTTGCATGGTCGCATGTTTTCTTTCTCACTTAGCAGATTTGAATTAAAATGTATGTTAGAAGAATGATTGATTGATAACGGAGATTAGTGAAACCGAGCTCATACTTTCTTTGGGTGGATGATTTCACTCAATGTGCAAAGTTAGACTGAGCTTTACTGTGGATGCTTAACTTCTGTTTTAATAATTGTTGTTCGATCTGATGGCAATTATTTATCACGTGAAAATCACAAGCACATTCCTAGAAGATTGCACTTGCTCTGCGTAGTTGTCGTTGAACGTGGCGAAACAGAGTATGGTTTATTTGGTTTCACTTAGTCTTCGTCTTCTCTTGATTTCTTAGGAGTAGCATAAAAGTCTCTAAACCCTAAATCTTTTTTCACTTTTTTTTATAAAATCAAAAAACCCAAAATGGTACTGCATTTATGTCTCCACTTCTCCGAATGACTTGCAAAATCTTACTTGTGCCCACAGCAAATCACATCCATACCACAGAGCCTATCCGCGTTCATCTTAAACATTGGAATTACCCTATGACCTCACTTGCAATCTTAGCATAGGAAGTAGTTTTTCAAGAGAGAATAGAGCGTCTGTGACACTTTGTTCTAAAATGTTTTGTGTGTCATAAAACACGCAATCAAAGCGGTGACATCTGCTGACGTCATCATGTAGCTTTGAAAATTTTTGGACCCCTCTCCATTGTAGTTTTTTTTTTTTGCACTTGAACTTCAGAGCGCAATATCTTGGTCATATGGAGGTGTTTTTCAGTGCAATTTTTTTTGATTTGGGGCAGAATTTCGTGCTCTTCACAATGGTGTGATCATTTTTTGCTCAAGTGATCCCCTTTTTTCAGAAAATCAGGTTTTTAATCAGATCTGAAGGACAATCCTCATTTTTTGAACTTCAAATGGATATAACTTTCACGTACGACCTCGGATTGAGGTGATTCTTTTTTTGAAAGTGAATATTTTTCCTAGCACTTCATATTAGTGCTATTTTGAAGTTCTCATTCTGAGATTTTATTGTACTTTCAATATTTGGGTCCATTTTGGAAACTTGTTAAATTCGGGAAAACAACTCCAGCAATGTAAACGCACTAATTTATAAAGTGCCAAATCATTTTTTGTTGGGGGGTATTCTTGATTGAGTGAAAGAGGGGGGGTGTCTCTGTGTGTTTTCCTTGCATTTCCTTACATTGCAACAACAATCTAAAATGGATAAAAAGGTTCCTCTACTCACACCATACAATTGCTTTGAGTGGAAAAATGAAATGGAACTTTGCTTAAGAAAGTTAAAATTGTATAGAATAACAATGGGTATTGATAAGGAACCTACAGAGGATGAAGAAAAGCCTAAATGGTTCAACAAGTGTGATGAAGCTTTTGGCACCTTATGCATGGCTGTGTCTCCTGATCTACACTTTCATATTATGTCTGCAAAATCACCAAATGAAGTGTGGAATACTTTGAATACTCTCTTTGGTAAATAGGATGATTTAAGAGCACATTCATTGGAGAACAAGCTCATAGGATTGAGCCCATGCAATTTTGATACCATTCAGGATTTCTTTACTAAGTTGAATGCCATAAGATTGTAGTTGGAACAATGTGGAGTTAAAAAGGATGACTCACAGTTGATTTTAAGCATTCTTTCAAAACTTGGTCCAGATTATGCAGTGTTTGTTTCTACATTTCATGCAATGAAAAGAGCCTTAGGAAAAGGATTTACCATGCCTTCTCTAGGTGAGTTTGCAACTGATCTCACAAAGGAGCAAGATAAATTGATTCAAATGGGCATTATTAAATCTTATAAGTCTCATGCCTTGGCTGCAAAACAAGGCACTAACAAGCAAAATGAGAAACAATGGAACCAAGGAGAGAGAAAGAAAGATACAAATCAATCTTCATCTACTTCTAAAGTAGACTCTAAATTCTCTTCAAAAGAGGATTCATCTAAGAAGGAGAAGCTCACTTGTGCATATTGCAAGAGGAGTGGACATGAAGAACATTCTAGTTATAAGAAGGATATTGATGAACTGAAACATCTTCTTGAGAAGAACAAAATCATTTTGCCTTCTCGAATGGTTGATTCACCTTCTTCTAGTTCTAAAAGTTCAAAACAATCAGAATCTGATAAGGAAAAAGGCCATACTACAAGGGCAGGTAAATCAAAAGGTAAAGCTCTTTGTGCTTCTACAGGTCTTGGATCAAGGAGATGGCTTCTAGATTCTGGAGCTTCTCATCATATGGCTTCTACAAAGTCTATGTTCTCTTCTTTTGAGCCTTGTGTTATGCCACCTATTCTGATGGAAAACAATACATACATGGATGTAATTGGGAAATGTTCTGTTGATATTGGGGATGGCACTTTCAATGGTGTTTTTTGTGTACCTCATCTTTCAAACAATCTTCTTTCCATCTATCCGATCACTCATGGTGAACAAGGAAGACTGTGGAATTCACACCTGATTCAATTATCATCAGAGACTTGGAAAGCAGAGAGATAATTGCTCTGGGGTGGTTGATCATGCATCTTGGTTATACACCTTTTCAGACTTTGCACCTGATGATGGTTTTGATCCTTTGGTTGTTGATCACACTCCTAGTGTGAATTTTGATTTTGAGGACTTTGGTTACTTGAACTTGGGTATTCTCACGTGTGATCCAGTTCTTGAGCCTTGCATTCCTTCTCCATATATTGTTGTTGCTGAGGATACTCATGTTGCTACATTCATGACTTCTTGTGATTCAGTGCAACAAGATACACATCATCTTCCAAATATAGCTACATGGGATGACTACTTGGCAAACATTGTAGGTTTGTTCATAGAGTCTCATATTTCAGATTTGGGAGACACTATTCATGACATTCATCTTCTCTTTGATGAAGTTGATTCTTCTTCAATTGTTGTGGAGGAACCCTTGGATCCTCTTGTTCATTTTCCACATGATCATTCCTCACAATTTGACATGAGTTTGGATACTTTTGAGCAGCATTTGGGGGAGGCATCTTTGTCTTCAAAGGAGGTAGTTGAGTCTTTGGATCTTGTTCTACATACATCTCTACTAGGTTCTGGATTGTCATCTTGATCAGTGTGGCCTAGAACGCTTGATTTGATGGTGGCAACTTTTAGCATCGACATGGAGACATGAGCAGTTATTAGAGACTTCTTACAGTTTGAGCTTTCTTCCCTCATATTCCTTTTAGGAATGGGAAGACATTCTTCATGCACCTTTGGTTTTGTTTCTTCCTAAGGGGAGGAACATTGTTCGACGATCGTGGTCTCTCTTCTACATCCAGTTTCAAGCATCAACCATTGGTACAATTGACTACTTGAAGGAAGGCTACATAGTCTTTCTGATCCTTTCTATTTTGGAGGGGACTTCTTCCTTGAATGGGATTCTTCTTGTGTTAGGAAATTTGGGGAGGAGTTTTGTCCCACTGGGTTTTCTCCTTTTCTCCATTTGTGAGAGAGTATTTTGTACATGGGTACCTAACATGGCCTAGTTGCTGGGACCCATCTTTGTGTGTTTTCACCCACCTAAGCTACGCTTAAGGGGGGGTATTATTGTAGGTTTTTTATTTTCCTTATGTTAGGGAATATTTATTTTTCTTACACACATTATTAAGCTTGCTTAGGTTATATTAGAATGGTTAGGATGAGGACATGTGGCATAAATCCGTCACTCACACCCACCTTTGGGTAGTTGAGTCTCACACCCTCTTTTGGATTTATTAGCCACTTCCCATAACCATGTGTTTGTCTTTTCCTGAGTAGGCATAACCATGTAACCTGGCATTTACCAAGTAGGCAAAACTCCCACCTATTATGGGCACTTGGGAGTTATTACCCCTCTTGGTATTATCTACCATTATTTTGCTATATAAACAACACTCACCCCTCCCCTTGGCTAGTGAGCAATATGGACTGCTAGTTAAATGCTAAGGGAGTGCCGAGTTTATTCATCTATAAGATCTCTTTTTCTTGCTTTCCTTCAATCACTTTGATCTTGGGTGGTTTCACAACCAAATCTAACAAACTGCATGATGAGTCACATAGTCTAGTCCATAGTGACGACGATGAGATCACCATTCAACTTTCCAAACTAGGTTCTAGTGATCTCCTTGGTACCATTCAACGGTATATTTAGGACTTGGAACCGATGGTACACATCATGTGTGAGGTTGTTAATATTGCTCAAAAGTTGGACAACACTCACTCCCCCTTTGCTGAGGGTGAATGTTAGAATGAGTTCATTAAAATCTTTCTCTCATGGATGGCCTATCACAAAGACACTTGAAATGAAGCTTTAGTGGATTCCTATTTGGATGCCTCCTTTTGGTTTTTCAGATGGAAAAGTTCTAGACGCACTATAGTGTATTGAATATAGATTTCGCTATTTGTACTTCATGGTGTAGATTGAAATGGCAACAAAACCCACTATTAGGGCACATATTGATAAGTCTATGTATATTTCCAAGAAATTAAGAGAAGAATTGGATGATCAAAGTATTCAATTCCAAGCATAGCTTGCACAATAGACCTAGCTGACAAAATTGGAAAAGGTTAAGGTGGTTGACAAAGATAGGGAAATGGCTGATAAGGATAGAGTAATTGCTAAATTGAGACTTGCCAATGATAAGGGAAAAACTCAACTCATGGAGGTAGACAAATGGTTAAAACTTCTCAGGAAAGATAATTATTGATAGTTCACCATTTGAATTTAAGAATAGAGGAATTTTACAAATTACATAGAGCTGCTTCCCAACACTCAACTCCTTCCTCTTTAGTGGCTACCCTACTAGGGACCTCTTCTCACCCAACCCCCCAATAGTGATGGTTTTGTCTACTTTCTATTGTTTGGAAGATGACTTTTCTTTTGGGGGGGACTAATTGAGATAAAATAAATTATATATTAGTTGTTAGTTATGTTGTAATTTTGGTTAGTCGGTGAGAATGGTTGTCTTGTTGGCTGAATTAGTTTTGGGTAGTTGCCAATGGTTGGAACTTGGAATTCCTTGGCAATTGTCAACAAGTTTAAGTGCTTGTTTTGTAGTCGAGGAAAATGGATTGTGTTGTTGAAAAATCAATCCCTTGTCTATTTTTGTATAAGAGCATTGAAGCATTGAATGAATAAAGAAGCAAATTGTTATATCTTTTGAAATTCTCTGTTATTCTTATATGAAACACTCATGAATGTGTAAGCTAGTTGACAATGCTTAAATCAGTGCATGTCTAGATAGCAAGTATACATTGAGCACTAACAATTGATGAATATGTGAGCAATGCCCTTAACATGAATGTGATTGAAAAGAAATTGTGGTAATGGATTTTTTGAGGAAATATTCCCTTTTATCAATATTGTAACATGTTAAGATTTAAGGCTTCTCCATATAGGCTATTTTGTTTTTCCATTTCCTCATTTTGATATATTTGCCTTTTAAATCAAGAACATTGTTATTTATCTTTATTATAGTAGTGGATTTGAAGCCTCTTACATGTATTGCCCTCCATTTATCTTTTTGATCTAATTGAAACTGCTTCCATCTGAGCTAAGAACTTCTTCCATCTGAGCTAAGACTTTATCCATTGAATATCATTTACATGGTGTTTGTTCTTTAATCTCATCTGTAACATGTCCTTTTTGGATGCACCATGAATCGTGGTTCCCTAAAACATACAAAACTGGCAGTGTTGATGCAATAGAAATGTATAGAATTTGGCTTTGGTAAAATATGTGAAACACTTGTGTGGATTACCTAAACATTGCATCAAATAATTTTTGAGCGAAAAAAACTGCATCATTTTAAATTTCAATAAGCAACAATTTCAGAATACAAATTCTAGACTCTAGGCATTAAAATAATCTCTCAAACAAGCTTCCCAAAATGGTGTTAATCAACCTATTGTCATCACTTGGGTTTCAACCTATGCTCCCCCAAGTTTTGGGGACGGGGATGGTAGGGGATGGTGGGATGTGTTTCCGGTATGAGGGTACTTTTGGGCCATTTTTTAGGGGACAATTATTAAAACTAGGGGAATTTCAAATATTCATATCATAAAATTGATAAAGCATTCATCATAGACATTGTAGAAGATTAATACATAACATTAGACTTGAATTGAGATTTTACATGAGAATTTACAAACAAATTAACAAAATTCAAATGCTTTCATTGTCAATGTGCATACATATTATATAAGAATTATAACAAAATGTTGAAAGGCTCCAAGTTTCAACTGTAAAATGTGAAAAACATAGAAAATATATGGCAGTTCGTAGTCAGCAAATGCAACTGGTAGGTTTGTATTGAAATTGGAGCTCGAGTTTGAGTCACTGCCAGTGTAAAGGGTTTCCTCAAGCAATGGAACCCCAACCAATACCTCCTGTGTCTCCTCCTCATAGATCTGTATAGCATCTTCAAGATCAACATCCCGATGTAAGGATGGAGTCTAATGATACTTAGGAGTTTGTCAATCCTATAGCCACAAAGCACTGTGTACAACCACCAACTTCTGCAATCATCTAGAGGTAAGGTTGTTCCTCTTGAATGATTGGATGAAGCTATATGTGGACCAATTCCTCTTTGTAGTAGAGGAATTGGCAATTTGTGAAAGAAGATGAGCGACAAGAACCTCAACTTTGGTGCATCCTTGCCATGCCATGTCCACCATCCAATAGGGTCATTTTGAGCTAATGTAGCTCTATCCGACCTTGTCTTTGGTTTGTTGAAGGTTGGACCACGAAGATTGACAAATGCAATTCACTGTGTGCGAAGTAAAAAAGATTCCTCTTCAGTATACATTTTCTTAAGGGCCTTCATGAAGCCTTCTTTGACCTCTTCATTATGAGATGGAGGCACTCTCCTAGGTCTTGCTGCATACCATTTGGGATTGAGAGCATAGGCTGCCATGTGAAGCGGGATGTTCGTAGTGTTCCATCGTCACGTAACAATGGGCCTAAGATGCTCCTCATAAAATCTTGAAGTAGGGTCCCTATTATGAATTGCTTGCTTGATCTACCCAAGCATCCTATCAAAGGTCTCGCAAATCTCTTGAAGGCTAGGAGAGTCAATATTCGTATATCTAATTACTCGCACGATAGGCTCAATGAAGGAGCAAATATATCTACAATTACAAACAAGTTACAAAAATCTTCAAAAATAATGGAAATATTTTACAAGTTAGAAACATTAATAAATTATTAAATTAACGTTTTAAAAATTAAATAATAAAATCAACAATTTTCTTACCTCATTGTGGACCACGAGTCATCATCAAGGATTTTTTGTTTCACATTTCTTCCTTCTAATGTGCTTGCCTCTTGCCATCTACCCCACTTGGCATTGACCACCATTTGTTGTAAAGCCTCTTGGACCTCAAGCATCCTCTCTAACAAAATGAAGTAGCTAGCATATCTAGTGTCCACGGGCTCGAGGAATTCTTTCCTCAAAAGTGTCCTAAACAAAGCAAGTGAAGTGTGATGGTTGCGAATGACATCTACACATCTCTAGCCTCACACACCATTGCCTTCACCCAATCTATTTTCCCAATGGCCTTCAAGGTATTATTCAATGCATGAACACAACATGGGGTCCAAAAAATGTGCTTACAAGCACCATCTACCATCAATCTAGCTAACTTACACACACGGGCTGAATTGGTCACTACCTGTACAAAATTAGAGGCTCCAACCTCTTGTATGGCATCTCTCAAAATTTGAAATTGGAAGTTTTCATCCTTCCTTTTCCCTGAACAATCAATAGCTCTAAGAAAATAAGAGCCAACTGTACATTTGACAGTAATATTGATGAGTGCCCGTTGTTTGATATTGGTCCACCCATCCGTGATAATGGAGCATCTATCCCTTATCCAAGTTTGCCTCATATCTTCCATCAACACACTCACCTTGGAATATTCTCTATAAAAGAGGGTGGTGCGTACCTTATATTCTCTAGATGGAACAAATAAAGGACCAATAATTATCACATCTTTGAACATTTGTTTAAAATGTGGTGAACGTGCCACATGAAATGGTATGGCATGAGCATAAAAAAACTTAACAATAGATGAATCAGCCACATCTCGTAATTGTGTGTTAAACGTATCTATAATAGCAGTTTTCTTCTTTACTCTAGCAGAAGTAGAACCCTCTCCCCCATGAAATCTAACATCCATGGACCATGTAGGCAATGACACACTGGGCTGCAAACACTCCAATGGAGTTCCTTGCTTTCTTGCCTCCCCCTCCATATGCAATCTAGTTGCCTCAATCTTGTCAATTGGAGTTATTTTTTCATAACTCTTGACCCCTTTATCACCTATCCACAAAAGATAAGAATAAACTCTCGTATAGCTGCCCTTATATTATTTTTTGCACAAATGGCAAAGCCATTCTCTACCCCCCCTTGAATTTTTTTTTCTTATCCTTATCAACTAGTGTTGCAAATTGTAATATAGGTTTCTTGGGGTTAAATGGGCCTTCTGCATAGGTTTTGAGAACTTCAGAAGGACATTTAAACAGGTTTGAAGTTGCTGGTCCTGCTACACTCCCACTCCCCAAAGATCCACCAGTGGTTGCCATATTTCTATGAGTTATACTTCTAGGTCTACTTCTTTCATGCATTTGGACCTCAACCTCCTCACTATCATTACTAGTACTCTCACTATTGCTCATGAATTTTTTTGGTTAAGGATTGAAAAGAGAGTTGCAAGTTCAAATAAAAGAAAAAATAAACTCACAATGCCCTTCCTATGTGGTAAAAAAATTTGAAAAAACTTGAAAAAATGCAAAAACAAATTGAAAAATCAAATGTAAAATGAAGAACTTACCTCTAATGGAGTGGATTTGATGCCCTAGTCAACTCTTTCAATTTGTTTTCTCTCCTCTTTCACTTGTTGCTCTTCACCTCAAATTTGCAAATGTTAAAATGAGAATGTTTTTTTTGGTTGTTTTGATAAGTGAAATAGGTTTAGGTTTTGGTTGAAGGGGTAGGGGGTCCTTGTGGGTCTGCCCATCCCTCTTTTTTCATTTAAAAATGTGTTTTTTTTAAAAAAAAACTCAAAACATTGTTGGGCCTTAGGGGATGGCTAGCCGTCCTTGGGACGGTCGGGGGATGTGTGGACATCCCTTGTCCGTCCTGGGGACGACTAGTCATCCCTTGTCATTTTTGGGGCGTTTCAGGGACAAGGGGGGCTGAGTCCCAATGTTTTGGGGACGGGGGTACTAGGGCAGGGGATGCGTCCCCGGGGAGCACTGCAATTACTTAATCGCATAAAAATAATGAAGAGAATTCATGATTGTAGGAAGAGAAAATAATTTAGCTTAATAAAACCAAAAGAAGTTCAAGGTGAAGAACTATGAACCAGAAATTTGTCTAAAGAGATCATTATTTGTGCTAGAGTAATATATGAGAATACAAAAATGCTTAAGCACAAAGTGGCCCCATATTTAGCAAGAAATTTGGGCATGCCCGTGACAAAAAGGATACCCTCAAACTGGCTTCTAGAATTCTCTAAAATATCATAATACATGAAAGAATGGGTGAAATTTAAAAATAGTTTTGATTTCAGCTTGGACACCCTACAGTTTTCACAACAAGAATAGATTCAGCCTGAAAACTCAGTAGCTTCCACTAATGTTAGTTGAGTAAATCAAAATGAGCAATCACATAAAATTAAAGACTAACAAAAATATTTCAAATGGTTCAAAATGCATGGTAGGATATTAGTAGTGTATCAAAGAATGGATGCAATTGGGCAAAGTCATATAGAAAGAAATTCAAAAAATCATGTAAAGAAAATTTGTAGTATTCTCATAGTAGTTGAAAGAAAGTTCAATGTAGATCTTATGCTCTGATGTGCTACTCCTTTCAATGCTGGTTAACCTTATTTTTGAATGATTAGCATCATATACATTTCGAAAGAAAAAGTAATGGTGAATTGGAGGGTGCATGAAGCAAAGGGGCTTTTTTGTATTTTATTAGCTCAAATAGATTGTCTTTTAACTCTCTATAAGAAAGAAAGAAAGAATATTATATTGATCTTCTAAGATGACCAAAGTAAGTTAATGGGACTCAAAAATTATAATCATTTATAGGGAAGTGCTTGGGGAAAAAAGACTAGTTTATGTAAGGTGATTAAAGACAGCTCTAAATAAGTATGAACAAATTATGAGGGATAAATCCAAAATGATACTATCTTGAAGAATAAAAACTACTCAGTATATAAGAATCATTCTGCAATATGGTTTATAACCTCCATCGGGTGCACATTGATTCTGCATCCCTAATAAGGTGAGACTCTATAGCTATATGGTTTGTTAAGCATTTTGGGGCAATGGAAGGATATGCTATGTTGAACATTAGCCATTGTGAAATTCCAATAAAGTCTGATAGAATCCTCTCGAGCAGTCTAGTTGCAAATTCACACAATGATGTCTACTCTTAATGCTTATGTTTTTAGCTTGTGAGGAAGACAATCTAAAACATTCAGTGCATACTAAGAGCATCCTAGAGTATGAAAAAATTCATTGCTATATTCTTTTAAGACTTAGATAAAATTGTGTTTAAGTGTGATTTTATTTTTAAAGAAATTGTTTTGTGTAGTAAAGGGTATTTAGATTTAGATGTAAACAAATAAATAAATGATGAAAATTGACTAATCAGGAAGACGTTATGAAATGCTATAATGTAGATCATTTAAGAATGCTGGAATAAAAATGTATTAAAATAAATCTTTAGTTCCTTGGGATTCTCATTAAAAGGTTTTGAGACTGTCTTCTATTCTTGCACACATTCAAAGAAAATTGGTCTGCTTATCCATGTTTGAACTTTGTGATGGAAGGGGAACAGGACAGCACAATCACAATATTCATGGAAGCAAGGTCAAACCAATGGATCCCAGCAAACCAAACAGAAATCTTGGAATGAATATGTTAAACAGAAATTTCAAGAAGAGCATGAAGAAGAGATGGAAAGGGTGGTCTGTATTATGTTCCTGTTTCTATTTTTTTCAATGCTTTCATTTCTTTATATTATTTCTTCCTGTAGCTTTATAATTCAGTGTATCATAAGTATATTAGTTTGCATTAATAATGCTTCTTTCATCCTTTTTGAAATGGCCTTTCTAAGATCTTACATAAGGATATTGTTGCCTGTAGGATTTTATCCAATTATGATCACATTTGTTAATGCATGAATGTAATGTCTCCTTTTCGGAAACCAAGTTGAAACTTGAACGCCCATCATTCATTTTCCATAGGTTTTGGGAAATTTTCACGAAGAAAATAGGATTAAAATTACAATAAAGAAGGGCTTTAATAAAGTTAAAATATAAAATAAGGTCCCTTATAATTTAAATTTATTTTAAATAATTCCTTTTTGTTTACTCACAAGAACAGATTCAACGTACTACGTGAGTAAACAGATGTATCACATACAAAACATGTACGAAAAGCATTCATGTACAAACAATGTGCACGTAATAGTACTTCATTTATTAATGCAATAGAACTAGAGTATATTATCCATACTATGCCATCATAATATGTCCCGACTTCAATGAACCAAGTACATATAGTCATTGGTGGTGGTTGAGAAACCAACCGTCGTGATTCCCCTTTACAACTAATCCAACTAGTTGGGGACTTAATTTCCCCAAACATGTAATATAAAGGTATATTTGGCTAACTAATAACACTCTCGGCCGACTACATGATCCCCCCCCAAAAGTAGTCGTCTTCTGGACGACAGGAAACAAAGATAGGGATCATAGAAAGGGAAAATCAAGAAGAGGGAGGGTGAGAGGGCACCCTTAGTTGTATTGACGATGTAGGGGTCGTCGTTGCTAAGTGCTACTGCTGGAGGCGTTGAAGCTTTTGGTTGGCTACCAGTTGCCTCTCACATGTGAGCTTCACCATCTGAACTACCTCTGATAATTTGGCCTTCGCCTTCTCGAGCTCTTGACCCATGTCCTCCAATTTCTTATCCTTCGTCTGTAGGTGACCGTCCTTCTTGGATAGGAGTTGCTATACTCTAGACCACCCGCCTTTGCATTCCGGTTGCATAACCACCAAATATCCTCTCGGCCTATGTACCATTAAGGGATCATGTCCCATGTCCAGCTGTTGTCTAATTGCACCGACTTCGTACATAACTCTCGCCATCTCTTGTAGTCCACTTAGGTTCCTTTGGATTGTATCGTGAGGGTCATAGGCATCTGGCTCACTATTCATCACTGGACTCCTCTCTTGACTCTTCTAGACGTGGTTCCGACAGTGTTGGCTATGAGGGTGGTGCACGTGCTAGCTGTGAGGTTGGGCAAATGGACTGTGATATTGGTGGCTTTGGCTGTATTGTGATAGTTAGTTGCCCTGGGACTTGGCAATTCAAATGAGTTTGATGGAGGTCTAGGGGCAACGCCCCTAGTGGGCTCAAGGGGCAGTGTCCCTTGTGGGGGTTTGTGGGTAGCGCCCCCAACGGGGTTAAGGGGCAATGCCCCTTGCAGAGGTCTAAGGGTAGCGCCCCTCGGGAGGTTTGGGGGCAACGCCCTTGGCACACTCCCTGTCGCAGTATAGGGCGGGGTTGAGGGGCAGAGCCTCTGCTGCCAAGGCCAATTTAAGAATTTTGAAACCACACAAAACTTCATGGCGCACCTCATTTTCATGATTTTTTAAGAGGCTCCAAATATTGTCGACCAAGCTAGAAATTGGAGATTTTGACATGTTTAACCGTATGATCCAATGCCTCCTTTGCACAACTTCCTTCAACTATACTTGTTTTCCAACTCTCTGCCAAAAACTCCTCAACACTCTCGGTGTAGTACTGATGATGTCTCTTCGAACTTTTGCCTCCCTTACACCCTTCACGGTATTCTTCCACTGTACAATGTAGGGACTTTGCCAATGATTCTTTATTCTTGTCTATCCCTTGTTGATCACTCTTCCCTCACATACGGTTTGATGTTTTTTATAGCTCCCGTACTATGTATGCTGCTTTCATTACCTCGTGCGTCCCTTGTATAGTGCACCACTTTACTTCTTGGCCGACATCCACTTATTTCTACTCCTCCCAGATGGCACACAAGGTTGTACTTCTTGCTGCATACGGATTGTTGGTGTACCTGCTCCTTTTGTCGTACTACCACTGATGCCTCCTTATGTGTAGGTAGTTGTGCGTGTAGCTTCTCCTGTACAACGTTGGCCTCCCTGTTTGTACGACACTTTGTGGTTGTCTATTGTCCATACGTCATACGATTATATTTTGTATGGTTTCCTTCGTACAGATGCTCTTTTCTTCAGGTTGGATGTCTTTGCCAAAATTTCCCTTTAGTAATCGTACAAGTTGTCGTACGAGAAACTCTTCCAAGTTATGCCCCATAGTCTTCTTCATCTACGAGGCAATGCTCTTCTTTGCATTTCATATGATTTTTGCTTGCAATTCCTGCGTTCCTTCTCTGTGCTGTGTGATCTTTGGTTGGGCTTCTTGTGCACCTTTGCTAGCTTTGTCTTGTCGTACGGACTGCTCAAAGTTTCTTCTGCTTAACGCTCTCCTGTACGATAATCTTTTATTATGCTGTACGATATCAGGTCATATGCTAATCTTTAGTTACCAATTTTCTTTCCTTCTACCGCAAATGCTTGGATTTATCTTCGTCTTGCTAAGTACGGGTCTTATTGCCCTTCATTCTTCATTTCCTACGACTTTATTTATTTTAATATTTTTTATTTTAATGATTTTTCTTCTACACTTTTCTCTTATTTTTTCAATTATAATACTTTTCTCTTTTATTTTAATTTTCTCTTCTCTTTTATTTTTCTCCAATTTTTTATTTTCTCGTCCTTTTGTTCCAATTATTTTTTTTTTTGAAATTTTTAACTCTTCCATTTTATTTTTTGCATTTTCTCCTATTGTCGACTTCTCCCTTTTAATTTTTTCATTTTTTCATTTTAACTTCCTTGCTTTAATTTTTTTCATTTTTGACTCTTCTCCATTCATTTTTGCTTTTCACAATTTTCATTTTCTCTTTCATCCAATTCTCTTTTCTATTTCTCTCTCTCATCGCCTCTTTGACTATTTTGTCACGTTCAAACTTGTGAATATCATCTAGTTTTGCTACTCCCTCATTATACTCTTTGTACTCGACCAAAAGTGTCTAGTTGGACGTACCCTTCTCTTCTTCCTAGATTTCTCTGATCATAAGTGTTTGGCTGGACAGGCCCTTCTCCTCTTCTTCCTGGATTTCTTCGATCTGTAGAATGTTGCACTCTCGATGGAACACCCCATGATCTTCCATTTGCCAATGAAATAGGCCATTCGGTGAACTTGTTTCATCCTCTAAGCAACTCTTGAGTTCAAGTACGCCCTCATCGTTCAACTCCATAGCCTTCCTTCATTTGCATCTAACTCTCCACCGTTGGATCCTGATCTGGAGGATGCCAATTCTTCACTCACAACTTGGTTCTTCAAGTCAATGATGTACTTCCTCCCATTGTTTTCAATCGAGTGTGTTCGATTTAGTTGTGATTTTCCTTGGGAAATCAACCATCCTCTCCAAGTAGTGTGTCGACGCTTTGCAGGGATGACAAAAAGAACGGCTGTGTCTTGATTATCACTTTTTATGCCATCTTGTTCTGGCTTGATGCCATGTTGGTTAGCACTACCAATTGGAATGTCAAAAGGCGTAGGTTTCTTGAGACTTTCCATGTGTCTTTGTGAAATGCTTGACTCCCAATCCTCCGACAATCGTGTTTGTCAAATTCTTTCCTCTGATCTCCATTTGTACAACTGCTGGTCTCTTCCCGATGTTTACTATCAACAACATTGGGTTGACGACTTGTTCACACTAGGGTGGAGGGTCTGCTACCACTTCCTTCAGCCTTCTTGCTGTTGTTCATCACCGACTACATTCGTGATCGCCATTCCAAGTTGTGGCATAGTCTAGAGAAGGTCGGTTACATGGACTATGGTGGTCAAGATTTGCCGACGTATGCTCTTTTCTCGCCACCAATTGCTAGGACGACAGTTTCCAAAGAGGTTCTTTGTTCCAGCCATCGCTCCACCTTTGCTTTTGCTTCCTTCATTTCTTTCTTTTTTGACATGGGTCGTAGGTGGCTTTCTTTGTTTGTGCTCTTGTGATCGCCAAGACTCGAGCTACCTCCAACATATTTATGCCTTCTGCTTTGGGCAGCTTGGTGTCTTCGTGATCACCCAGTCCACACCACTTATAGAGTCTTCCTCCCATACTTTGATTGTTTTGGTATTCCTTGGCAAAGTGACCCCATTCGTTGCACTTCTGACATTGTTGTCATATTGTATTTTGCTGCTTGGACTTTTGTTGTTTCGATAATCTCAAGGGGATGCATTGCTATTGTGCTGGGGCTTCGGTGGTGTGGTTGGAGGGGTTGATTGTTCCCCTTGTGCGAAGAATACTTGTGTACTTCTCGTCTTCAGATTATATGGGCATTCTTTGATGGAATGTCCCATCACTTGGCAGATATCACAGAACAACTTTTTTGGGCAATTTGTGTAATGTCCCCTTTTTCGTGAGCATCAGAGTTCAAAGGATTATCCTATCATCTGACCCTCATAGGCTAGTGTTGTGGATTAGAGGGTCCATTTTGGGTGTTATTGAGTTCTCTAGGTGGCCAATTGCAGTGTTTATCTCTCCATATCTTTGGCGTAATTTGAGGCTTTGTAATTCAAAGGTTTCTGGCTTTGTTTTGATGCACTTACTATTTATAGTAAGTTAGTTGAGTGATGGAAGCCAACCTTACTATTTTTGGTAAGGCACCTGGATGAGCAGTGGTTTCAGCGGATTACCTCCTGGCACTGACGGAATCAGAAAATAATGATTATTATTGGAGTTATGATGCTTTAATTATTAAGTGATTATATTAATGACATAAGTTGACTTTATAATAAGGGGGGTCATTAATGATATAAAGTTAATTTATAAAGTGACCTTTTTGAGCGCCTATTTAATGCTATAATATAAAGTCAACATCAAAAGCAAATGATAAAATATATTTTGATGAATTAAAAAGCATGGCAGTCATGCCATATGAAGGAGGTATAAAAGGCATTGAAAACAAATGAAGGGCATTCTTGATCATTTATCAAATTGGCTTTGTGCTTTGCATTTTGGAGGTGGAGACTTCGGGTTTTCAGCTGCAACTCTCTTGGAGAGCGTAGCTGCTTCTTGTATTGAGCTTATCGAGGGTGTGAAAGATCATTTGAGGTTTGCTGATTGGTGGCTTCATACTGAGGTCACATTTGTGCTTCATTGGAGAAGAATTTTAGAAGTTTTCAAGGGTTTGATAGCAGATCAGAAGTTGATATCTGGGTATGATCAATCTTATTGTAAATTCAAAACAATAAATAATCAAAGTTGATCATTTGATATTTTGGCTTTCAACATTTCTCTATTTGCATTTGCTTTGCAATTTTATGCATTTCCTGGTAAATATTTCAAAAACTTCAAAACTGCAAAAGATTCAAACAACAGAAAATCAGTTAGCAAATATCTCAGTAGGGTGGGACATTTCAGTGGTATCAGAGCAGTTTCTTGCCATCCTGTGTTGGTTTTTAAGAAGAAAATTTCAGACTTCTAGCCTTTGAAATTTTGTTGGAAAATATTTGGTGAAATATCAAGATTAAAATTTTTAATCTGGAAGGGGTCGTATATTAAATGAATCGAAGCTTTGCAATATAAATTTTTACCATAATTGTTTCAGCTTTTCTTCTTCTTAAGTCATGGGTTTTTTTTTTTGGTGAGGACGTGAACCTCATTCTAGAAGGCATGATGATTTCTGAATGAATTGATTTAATTTTTCTTTCTGTGCAAGTGCTAGCCATTTGGAAATGTGGTTAATCTGCAGAAAAAGACAAAATCCTACAGGTTTTGAAGAAAAAACAAAACGTGGTAGAGGAAAAGTGACATTTTATTGTCTATTAGCAGTTGCTTCATTCAATAACTAATATTTGCTTATTAAATAAGGAATCGTGGGAGGTTTTTGTGAAGCCACCAATCACGTGGAAATAAAGACAAATATCTGAAGGCGCCTAAATTGGAGAATAATTGTGGGATTTAATAACAAAGCCGTCAGATGTTCCTTCAAGGTAAATCACATCATCAAATAAAGACAAATTCTTTTTGCTGTAGCTTATTTTAAGAGTTGCTAAGAGGCAAATCGTTGGTCCTAGGGATGCAACCGGATCAGCTAATATAAAAAGACAAAAAAAGAGGCCGTATTTGAAGTGGAGCTATCTATAAGGACAAAACAAAATAAGCCACCATCTACTCTTGAATAGGCCTTTAATTCTATTTGTTGCTGTGAGATTAAATCAAGCAGGTGAATTGCCAGCTATAGGACAAAAATCGAGTTGTTTGATAGTCGCTAAGTATTAGTCTGCTGATAGAGGAAAAGACGAAACTCAAAAAGGACAAATTTAGTGAGTAGAAAAAGACAAATCTGGAGCATCAGATGTGTGAAGAAAAGGAAGTCATCAAATTTTTGAAGGAGCCGATAAACTTTTTGGAGAGTCTCCAGAATAAGTAAGACAAACTGAAATATAAAGATAAATCTTGCCAGTGCGAGGTAATCAGTATAAGACAAATTGCTACTACATTCCCAGCCGCAACTTCAATGTATAAAATCGTGGCATTTTTAAAAATTAGAAAAGGATTATTAGCAGTCAATCGCAGAGTCAACAGGGGAGCATTCATAGTTTACAGATAAGACAAACATACTAGCTGTTGTGTGTTCTGCTAGTTTTTGGCTTAGTCGCTTTATTCCATAAGAATTTTGCAATTGTAAGTTTGTGCTGCTGTGTATCTCTGAGTAGAGAACTTAAGTGTAAATCTGCTAATCAATCTCAGGAAGTTGTTGTGAGCAGTCTAAAGCTTATTTATTGCTGTAGTCACTTATCTGAGTGCTCAAAATTATATTTCTGTCCATCACATCTGCTCAAAACCTTGCATTCAGTTCCACAATAGCTTCAGTTTGAATTTTATTCTTGTTAATCTCACTGCTGTTACTCTTTAATATGGAAAGGTTTAAGGCTCAATACCAAATCTGGAAATATATACTTGATCTGAAACTAATCTGAAACAATATCACTATCCAAAACTCGAACTGTGCAAACAAATTGAAGTATAGAAACAGTTATCAGATTGGTGTTATTTCTCCAATTGCAGTTGTTTATGTGCATGATAACTTAGTTTGATAAAAATGCCTCATCTATCAAACTGAAAATAATAAAAAAATTCGTAAATTGAACAACTTCAGGGGGTAAAAGAACGGGTATACAACAGAGGTACAGTTTCAGGTGAAAGATGGCTTTAGATAAATCCACGATTGAATTCATGCAGAACTTGTATGATCTGATGAGGGATCCGGAAATGCAACAGGGTTTCCTAAGGATGTTTGGAAAATCTAAACGAAAGGATAAGAAAAAAGAACTGCTTCAAAATGATTTTCAGCTTATAGGTGATCATGGACAAGGAGTTGCAACAGGCAACGAGGATGGATCAGAATGTGATGATGAACATATTGGGGAAGCAAATGAGGAATGCATGGAGAAATCAATCCATAACAGTTTTGATTTCTGTGACAGCAGTCAGTTATCTTTGCATCAGCATGAGATAACAACCATTACACATGAAGAGGATGTTTGTGTGGGGTTGGTTAATGTTGATACTCAAGCTTTGGGTATTAATGATGCAAGCCATAACAAGTCTGATTTTGCAAATCAGATCATGGAAGATATATCAGAAAATGTACTTAATGGCGACGGGTCCCAAAATGGCTCTTTGGATGAACATGCATCTACCTTGGAGGAAGAAAGTGTGCAATGATAATGTCCAATCAGCAGCTTCTACCATGTCTTTTGAGTCAACCTGTGAGGTACATAACAGCAGTACCTTTGATGGTGTTGTGTGCGAAGTTGATGGCACACATGATGATGGTTCCCAGATAGTGAGTGATGATGATTTAGCCTCATATCATAGTGTAGATTACAAATCGGAAAATTTGTGTAGTGATTTGTCACAAGGGGATCATCATTTGGTAGGGAAATTGAAGGTTAATGATAGTATGATTGCTACAGCCTTCAAGCATTTTGATGTTGCTCGACAGATGTTGGCAACTTATGGTTGGAGTACTCCCGTGACAGATGAGCACTGTGATAGTGGATTTTCCCTTGCAGAGTTTCATGCACTTCGAGAAGCATTTGGGATAATGAAACACAATTATCTATAGTTACTAGCTGATAGAGATTATCTTCTCGAGTGGGATGGAATCTGTTATGATGCTCTAAAAGGGAAAGAGGAGGTTGTTGAGCTCACCTATGACCTAGAGGTCACCATGTACTCTTTGAAGAGCGCTTAGACAACCCTTCAGGAGTCAAAGTTATGGATAAATGAGCTCTTTGTGGAGTTGAGCTTAGTGGAGTTGTAATCACCAACAGTTACAGTTCCGATATCTATGACAATTATTGGTGATGAGTATACAACCATGGGTAGTGGTGAGGAGCACATTGAGGATGTGGCTACATCCATTACATTTACAGGTGCAAGCGACATAGATGGGATGAGTGCATTGTAGCGGAGAACCATATGTTGCACCAGGTGTCTCTGAGGATGGTCCCATTACAAGTGATGCAGAGTAAGTGATTGATAGCTCTTGTGATGTTGTAGTAGATTCTCCAGAGAGTTGTGTGACAGATCACGACACTACTCCATCTTCACAGGAGATATGCAGGGTATCATCTAGTTGGGAGGTTGGTTCTCATGTTGATTTGTTTCCCTCCCTTGGAAGCAAATTGGTCTTTTCATCCCATGTAGCTAATTTGGATCGACAACTTATTGGGCCACAAAGATGGAGAGATCAACTGAATGTTACTGGAGGAAAGGTTGATTCAACCTTATCTTGCTTCGACTGCACACATAAGTATGTTGAGTACCTCCTTTGGATAGCGGAGTTTGAGGAGAGACGGTATGGGGTCTCGACAGGTACTCCTATTCGGAGCTTGAGGTTTATCAGGCGCTTTGGAAGCAATAAAATTAGAATACCTCCATTTGCTTCATGATAGGGATTTTGCTATTGGGTATACAGAGAGAATTGACAGAGCACCTACCTAATTAGCTGTTCGGGATTAGAGACGTGAGCCACCTTTTGATTCCTGTGATGAGAGTGATGAGGAGTGTGTTCCCCATAACTATGACGGTCAACCATTGACAGAGGTTGGAGCATTTTATCTTGACTGCACATTGTGGAGTGCTCATCACTTCTCCTTTAGTCCACACGTTGACGGCTTGATGAGGCGTAGGTGTGGATTGGCTCGAGATTCCTATCGTCCTTTGTGGGATGAAGAGTTGCCATCTTTAGAAGATGGAACTGAAGATTGCTAGTGTCTGACTCAATTGCTTTTAGAGGCTTACTTGCAGGGTTAGAGTTTAGATTACCTTTATGCTAGGTGCACTAGGTAGAGTTTGCAACTTCTTGGTCTCAAAAATCTCCATTAGGGACATGTCTTAAAAGAGGTTGCAGTGGTAGTAGGCATGGTGGCGTGTGTAGTCCTTATGGAAGTGGTGGAGCAGAGTTTTATTATTCACTTGACTTGGAAGGAGCAGTTGCATATCTTCTAGCACCTATGTGGGATAGTCAACACATCCATAGGAGTTTTATAGAGGATGAAGGGGAATGTTGTGGTTCAGACACTTATAGATATTCATACCTCCTTATGACTGATGGATGTGAGTTTCGGTTGAGTTAGGATCTAGGTGGTGATAGGATTGGCACTGTGGTTTGGATGGGTCCCATTGAGTTGCTTCACCACTCTTGGCATGGTGAAGTTGATATCAGATTAGTGCAGCGGAAGTCAAAGAATGTTATGCATGGAAGACTTACATTTTGGGTTTGGGATCGAGGGATATATTGTTGGACACTCTACAACTTGCTATGGGATCCTTCTTGTGCATCAGGGTTCCAGTTAGAGTTTACTGATGAGTATTGCAGCATGTACATTGTGCTGATTGCATACAGTTTCACCTTCGTTCCACATGTACGTGAGTTGATTTCAATGAACAAATCCTGTGCGCATGAGTTGGATAGTTGGTGTGATGTTTATCCTTGCTTGTGCTTATGTTGGTGCTACTAGAGTTGTTTGGTGATATGTGGGTCATTCTACAGTTCTTTCCTTGGGCTTCTGGTGGAGTAGTGCTTCCGATTCAGTTAAGATTGCTTGAGGACAAGCAATTCTAGGGAGGGTAGACTGTAATGTCCCTTTTTTCGTGAGCATTAGAGTTTAGAGGATTAGCCTATCATCTGACCCTTGTAGGCTAGTGTTGTGGATTAGAGGGTCCAGTTTGGGTGTTATTTAGTTCTCTAGGTGGTCAGCTGTAGTGTTTATCTCTCCAAATCTTTGGCATAATTTGAGACTTTGTAATTCAAAGGTTTCTGGCTTCGTTTTGATGCACTTACTATTTATAGTAAGTTAGTTGAGTGTTAGAGGCCAACCTTACTATTTTTGGTAAGGCACCTGGATGAGCAGTGGTTTCAGCGGATTACATCCTGACACTGACAAAATCAGAAAATAATGATTATTATTGGAGTTATGATGTTTTAATTATTAATAAAGTAATGCTTTATTAATAATTCATTATTAAGTGATTATATTAATGACATAAGTTAACTTTATAATAAGAGGGTTCATTAATTATATAAAGTTAATTGTAATAATCAACCCCAATTTTTTTTTTTGGTTTTTTCCGTATTTTTGACCCACTGCTGTTTGGTAGTTTCTGAGTGTGTTTCAAGGTTGTTTTGGAGTTTTTTCTCACATGCCATACAATATGAAATGATACCAAATGATACATAAACCAAAGCAAATGTAACATTCAAATAACTAGCTGGAAATGTCTCTCAGTCAATACAATAATCAGATTTTCAATGGGTACTTAAAGAGCAGATTTACGATGTTTATATCAGAAATTAAAGAGAGCTTCAGACCTGGAAAAAGCATAACAGTAGCCAGAAAACCCTCCTCAAAACCAATGACCAGCATCATAGAATGAGCCTTCCTTCTCCCTTGATCATGAATACTCCAAACGCAGCAAGAAAGGTCAGCAATACCAACCACAAACGCCTAACAGAAGTCAGATTTCAAACTGAATCTCAGCTCCAAAGGGCCCCTCTTCAAGGGGTGATTTTTCCTTATAATCAAATCTTTCTCAAAAAAATGCAATTCAATGCTCATTATGATCGCCATGAAGAAAGGAGCCTTTCTAATCAATACCCATAATGATATAAAAATCCTTCTTAGAGATATGAGCCAAAATATGGGTTTCAGGTGCATAAACAAAGTGCCCATAAATCATTAAAATCATCACCAAATAGCCACTAAACTTCACCAAATCAATGCAGTGCCATCACAAGCCAAAAATTCTCAAACCCACTTCAAAAATGATCAAAAATATTCATCTCAAATGTCTGTATTTGCAACTTTGAAGCTCAAATGAAGCTCTTGTGTGAAGCCTCCAATATCCTCTCTTGATGTGGTCTTTCACACATGAAGAAAGGTGTCCTTGCAGAGGTTTTCGTCTCAGCAAGTCAATCTCCAAACCCTCAAAGCTCCAAGCTCCAAGAGAAATGCACAACCAAGATTCATATCCAAAAACATAATGAAAATGAAGCTCAATACTTCCCTTATATCTCCTCACATTTCCAACGCCCATGAGAGGTAATATTTTATTATTTTATTTAAATTCCTCCATCATCACTTAGGCGCCAAAGATAAAAGCAGCTTTTAAAAAGATATAATTTAAGGTCATATTTTCAACATTAGCTTATTAAAAATTAACTCCATTCTCACCTTAGGTGTCCCCCAATAAAGATCATTATAAAATACTTTTGTTGCTCATTAAAACGACTTAAAGTCATTGTACTAGGCATCAAGGTACAAATTAGTCCCCCTCGTGACCCTTAATGAATAAATATATCATTTTATTAAAATCCAATTTCAAAGGAGGGATTAAATATTAAAATGCCCCAACCATAGAAACTGATGCCTCCACTAAGAAATGCTGCCAAGAGAAAACCCTGACCGGGTCCAGCTAAACTTGGATGACTTACTATTTTTAGAAAGTCCTAAAAATAGTAAGTAGCGCCCTAAAACTTGAGCTGGAGAGAAATTGGGGAGCTTGAAAGGGCTCACTGAGGATAGAAACACAACACCAGAACCCCTGCTAAAAATAGCACTTACTAAAAATAGTAAGTGTATTAGAATCAAGCCAATTGAAAGAGGACGTTGTAAAATGGGGACATTACAGTCTGCCCTTCCCAAAGATTGCTTGTACTCAAGCAATACTAGTAAAGCCCTACAATCCACAATCAAAATCATACTGAAACCAGAAATGATCCCAGGGTCCCAAATAATTCTAGGAGGTCCGTAGCTCCAATTGGTCAAATCCCTGTCTTGCGAGGTACTAACACAAGAGGCCTCCCGTAAGTCACCTGTAAGAAGAGTGATAAAATGCCTCTAGAACTCAATCCACTCAAAAATAAGTCCCTCGAGAGAACCAAACTGAGGTGCCATAGAAGTAAGCTCAAGAAAATCCACACTGATTCTCTCATCCCAAATGATAGCTGCTCTAAACCCCCATGTGAATCCCGGATTCTAGGTGAATCTCAGAAAAGAACCATCATGTTGAGGCAGCGTCACATTGAACATCACTGCCAACCCAATGTACTTAGATAGTACTCTCCTATCCCAAACTACAGTAGTCAATAAACCATCAACTAGAACAATGTATGCCCTTGCCATGAAGTGACCATAGTCAACATAAGTCACCAAAATGGAAGCAAATAAATGGGGGCACTATATTTCAATAGGTACTCGCAACAGTTGCCCCAACTTGAAATCAATTAGCTCATTGAGGAATGTCTGCATAACCAACTCAAGAAAGCGTGGGCAGCAGTAATAAATCCATGATTCCACTAGATATGTAGGAGAGGTACACAAGAAATAAGTTGAAGAATCATCCCCTAGCACCAAAGCAGCATTGACACCCAAGCTCAACTTGGTACCACTCAATTGCTGGTCCAAAATCGAAGTTGTTTGTAAGCTGATTGGAAAGTTTGCCCGGGCACCATGGCTAAAAGTGGTCTCATTAGTCCATTCTTGAGTCATCACTTCAATACTAGAAGCTACACCTGGGTCCCAAACCTTGCTGTTTTTATCCAATGTAGTGCTACAACTAGGAGTGATTTCATCTTCTAGCTCAAAAAGTGGGTTGTCATAAACCCTATCGGCTCCTATCTTGAAGAAGGGATTATCAAAAAAACATCTGTTCACCACCCTCAAGAGCTGATTGTGAATCCAAATCAGCAAAGTTGCTAGGTCCTTGCTCATGTTCAACTGTATGCAAAGTAAAATCTGATTTGTTCTCTGGAACAAGATCAAGACCAAAGTCATCATCAATGCCATCAACCATGCTTAATTGCGAAATGGAAATCGGGACAGCTCCATAATCAAAAGTAAATTCATCCTTATTTGGCTCTTTGTCGAATTGAGGTACCATCTCATCAAGATTCCATGTATTAGAAAGCGGTTTGTTTTGTTCTTTGTGTTCCTCCTGTGATGTAGTCTCTACAAATAAATCATTCATCAATACATCACCATTCATGTCAACACATATACCTCCAATCATCAACTGTTCTTGAGAAATCAGACTCAAACCTCCTTTGTCAACATTGTTGCAATTGTCTTGGGTTGCTTTTTTGAAGGTCTCATCTTGATTGCCTCCAACAATACAATCTCCTAGGGGTGTGTTATTATTTTCAGCATTACCAAACATAAAACTAGTATTCACAGGAACTTTGGACAGCTCTAAAGAAGCATTAAAAGCAACTGCCTTGTCTTTACACTTTCCTTTGCTAGACTCCACATGTGGTCCACCATGTGACAGCCCTCTCAGAACCACATTCTTACCTTTGGATTTAAATTTCAACTCCAACGTCTGAAAGTTTAGAGTAAACTCCCCCAAAGAGCGTAGCCACTAGCCACTGAATGCCCATAACTACATCTGTGTCTACAATGTTCACCACGTAAAAGTCCTTAATTTCATGACCTCCCAACTGGACGCTCAATTGAAGAACCATCCTGGTACACTAGATAGCAAATCCATTGGCGACCATAACTTTGAAATCACCAACCTCTTGTGTTTGAAGACCTCTTCGTGCCACTAAACCATCATCAATGAAGTTGTGAGTAGCTCCTGTATCAATCAAGGCTAACATACGCTGCCCCTGTATCACACCTCTAATACGTAGAGACTGATTCTCATGAAAGCTATGGAGTTGGGAAAGTGTCCCATCATGGTCCCACACCTTACCACTCTCTTTCGCTATCTTTTCACCCTCAATTTCTTTGGAATCAGCTTGCTGGTCTGATTTTTCTGATCCACCATCTTCATTAGATTGGTATTCTATTAACAGTGCTTTTGCCTTGGCAGCACATTTATGGCCTTGTGTGTAAGGCTCCCTACATGTGAAACATAATCCTTTCTTCTTGAGTTCATTCAAAGTCTCACTATCTATCTTTGTGTAGTTTTTCTTAGGCCGTTCCTGCTCTTTGATGTCAATTTTCATGTCTTTCTCCTTCTTGGGTTGCGAGTCCTTGGACCGAAATTTGTTCTTGAAAGCTGATGTCTCCATGTCTCTAGCCTTTTTAATAGCTTCCTGAAGGCTAGGAGGGTTAAAAGCCTTTATCCATCCTCTTAAAGGATCGTATAATCCATCTATGAACAACACGATCAATCTCCTCTTAGAGATGTCAGTCAAAAACATAGATAGCTTTTGGAAATCTGATATATATGAATCCACTGAACCCCATTGTTTGAGTTCGGCTAACTCCTTAAAGTGCAGCTTAGGATCTTTTTTATCAAATCTTTCAATTAACCTTTCAGTGAACACCCTGTAAGAAGTGTTTTGTGCATGCCCTAAGGTTAACATTCCATTATACCACCACTCGTGAGCAATGCCGTCTAGGTGTATTGATGCATACTAAATGGACTTTAACTCCGGCATAGGATTTAATGTGAAGTAGGTATCGATTTTTTGTACCCACGGCCTTGTTGTCATCTTTTCAGACCCATCAAAATAAGGAAGTGTGAGCTTCCCTACTTTCCTTCGTAGCTCATTTTGTTGGTCTCTATTTCCCTTGTGGTTAGAGTGTCTCATCCTCAAGTCAATGTAATCTCTGAGAGATATGTCCATCTGAAAACCAGGCCCTGCATCGAGCCAATCTTGCGTAAACTAATCCTACTGTTCCAACAAGTAAGCTTGGGATTCACAGGTGCTTCTACCTCGGTGGGAAGTTTGGCATAAGAGGCCTTGCCAAAGCTCCCTAGTTGCCAATTCCTTGCTGTCCTACCTTGTTTCCTTGACCCATTTGATCCATCATCTGTATTAAATTTGCTATCCTGTCATTAGTTTTCTGTGCCTGTTGTGCTGCCCTACCTTGGCCCCTAACCAAGGCACCAAGAAGTAGCATTAACTTGTTTGGAGGTGCTTCATTCCTGTCATTCCTTTCATTCCTATCACCTTCGCCACCCCTATCTCCCATGTTTCCTGTGTTGGAAGACCCACTGGATGATGATTTTGTTTGCTGCTCTTCTTCAAAAGATGACCAATGTTCCCAAAAACTTTCTTCTTTTCTCCTACTTTTTTCTAAATACCTTCTTTCTCTATCACTTTGGCTCATAGAAATCTATACCCACTGGCTGGTAGGACTGATTTGGCTATGATACCATTGTAATGTGATACTATTTTAATAATCAACCCCAATTTTTTTTTTTGGTTTTTCCCTGTTCTTGACCCACTGCTGTTTGGTAGTTTCTGAGTGTGTTTCAAGGTTGTTTGGAGTTTTTTCTCACATGCCATACAATATGAAATGATACCAAATGATACATAAACCAAAGCAAATGTAACATTCAAATAACTAGTTGGAAATGTCTTTCAGTCAATACAATAATCAGATTTTGAATGGGCACTTAAAGAGCAGATTTACAGTGTTTATATCAGAAATTAAAGAGAGCTTCAGACCTGGAAAAAGCATAACAGCAGCCAGAAGACCCTCTTCAAAACCAACGACCAGCATCATAGAATGAGCTCCTTCTCCCTTGATTATGAATACTCCAAACGTAGCAAGAAAGGCCAGCAATACCAACCACAAACGCCTAATAGAAGTCAGATTTCAAACTGAGTCTCAGCTCCAAAGGGCCGTCCATCTTCAAGGGGTGATTTTTCCTTATAAAATAAAATCTTTCTCAAAAAAATGCAGTCCAATGCTCATTATGATTGCCATGAAGAAATGAGCCTTTCTAATCAATACCCATAATGATCTAAAAATCCTTCTCAAAGATATGAGCCAAAATATGGGTTTTAGGTGCATCAACAGAGTGCCCATAAATCATTAAAATGATAAAATCATCACCAAATAGCCACTAAACTTCACTAAATCGATGCAATGCCATCACAAGCCAAAAACTCTCAAACCCACTTCAAAAATGATCAAAAATCTTCATCTCAATGGTCTATATCTACAACTTTGAAGCTCAAATGAAGCTCCTATGTGAAGTCTCCAATATCTCTCTTGATGTGGTGTTTCACACACGAAGAAAGGTATCGTTGCAGAGGTTTTCGTTTCAGCAAGTCAATCTCCAAACCCTCAAAACTCCAAGCTCCAAGAGAAATGCACAACCGAGATTCATATCCAAAAACATAATGAAAATGAAGCTCAATACTTCCCTTATATCTCCTCACATTTCCAACGCCCATGAGAGGTAATATTTTATTATTTTATTTAAATTCCTCCATCACTTAGGCGCCAAAGATAAAAGCAACTTTTAAAAAGATATAATTTAAAGTCATATTTTCAACATTAGCTTATTAAAAATTAACTCCATTCTCACCTTAGGTGTCCCCCAATAAAGATCATTATAAAATACTTTTGTTGCTCATTACAACGACTTAAAGTCATTGTACTAGGCATCAAGGTACAAATTAGTCCCCTTCATGACCCTCAATGAATAAATATAAGTCACTTTATTAAAATCCAATTTCGAAGGAGGGATTAAATATTAAAATGTCTCAACCATAGAAACTGATGCCTTCACCAAGAAATGCTATCGAGAGATAACCCTGACTAGGTCTAGCTAACCTTGGATGACTTACTATTTTCTGAGGTCTTTGAGGATGGTATCATTCTAGTGTTTAGTGTGGATCAACTTTGGCTTTCATTCAAGGCTTTCGGGACTCAGTTGGCTCAACTTACTATTTATAGTAAGTTGGACAAGGACAGAATGGGATCCTTACTATTTTTAGTAAGGCATGTGATCGGATGGAGAATTATCAGATGAGTCCCCAGTTAGATGGCGTGTTGAGAAATGATGAATTTAAGAAGTTATTAATGTTATTTGGCTCAAATAACATTAATTAATTAAAAGGTTATATTTTAATGTTATAACTTGAGGGTCAAAACGTCATTAAAAGGGGCCAAATAAATGAATTAATTTTTAGCGCCAACTCCTAAGTCGAAGGAAATATTAAAAGATGCAAATAAATGATATTTTAATATTATTAAATTGCCTTTTTGGAGAAATTCGAATTTCTCATGAAGGTCTATATATTTTATTTGGGAGTTATTTTGGAGGTATTGGATTATGATTGTTGTTGATGAAGTTTTGTCTGAGAGTGGAGGCCAAGGGTTTTCAATCTTCGTGCCATTGGAGAACGATACTTCTTCAGTGTTTGCAGCCATTTGAAACAGTGCAATATCTGTTGAATTTGGTATTCTGGAGGGCATCATTCAGATGTTCTATTGAGCAGATCGGAGAGACCAAGGGTTTTGATTTTTGTGTCAGAGATTCTCAAGTTTGAAAGTAGGTGATTGCAGATTGCTTTATTATAATAAAGATCAGATTTAAGAGAGAAGTACGGCTGAGTATTTCTCAGCTTTTTATTGCAGCAGGGGTCGGCCTCATGAAGAGGGGCGATTTTGGTTCTGAAGCTTCAAAAAAATAAACAAAAATCACAAAAGGGGCACCCAGGCATAGGGATTGCAGCCATACATTCGGTGATAAAAAAAGGCAGCCATTCGAAGGAGATCTGAACCTGTTTATGATTTGCTTTTTTGGCTGGAAGTGAAGAACAGCAATTGCATGTCATTTATTTATTTCGGTATGCTTGTATTTGCCTTGCTTTGTTGAATATTGATCAAATAAACATATATTGGAGGATCTATTATCATAGTGGTCTATATTTCTTTATGTTATGCATTTCTAGATTTTTATATCAGCATTACAAAACACAAAAAAAAACAGAAAAACCTTTATAAAACAACAAATACACAAAACAAAAAATCGGCATTGAAAACAAAATGTAAGTGGTATTACAATACAAAATTTGAATATGGTGGAGAACCACAATCTAACATTAAAAATATAGAGCTATAAGGTAAAATATTTTCTAATGTTATGGCAGCATAGCTATCTAGGCTTACAAATTTATTGTAAATTGGCAAAAAATCGTCCAATTGTTTACAATTTAATATAAGTGCTAAAATTCATACAATAACTTTGAAATAACAACAAACTCTTTTGAGATCATTTATATCAACAAATATGTCAAATACAATGGCCAAGAATAATAAAATTTTTGATGAAACAATAACACTCAACTTTGTCTGAAATTAGAAGAAGATATGCTGGCTAAAAATGAATCAAATGCAACCTTGAATAATTGTTTGAAGATGATAGTAACCTTCTATAGTTGTATGACTACTACAATCATTCCTCAAACCATTACGACACAAAAACACCTTCAAATATTTTCTAGAAGATTGAAACAATTCATTATCTTAGTGGTATAGCTCATAGAATGGCTGAATCAGTTGCAATTCCTTCTCAAATGTAGTACAACCACATTATGGGGTTTTATGGCTTACACAGTTTGAAATTTGGATAGTTCCACGAAGTTTCATGACGGGGAAGTGCGGGGACAACGGTGCAGAGGTGACAAGGCGGTAGGGGGACAACGGTGCATGGGTAATGAGGCAGTGGGGGAGGTGCAAATATATATAGTACGTGAAAAGTTAGTTATGAAAAGATGTGTAATGGATGTATAAGAATTGCAAATGAAACTTTGGCATACTAAGTAAAGTTTAAACTAATAAACATTAAAAACATGGCAATGATTGCATTGAAAATTAACAATAGTAGGTGGAGATTTGGAGTCAAGGGGCAATGCCCCTTGTGAAGGTTTGGGGGCAAAGACCCTAATGGGGTCAAGGGGCAATGCCTTTTGTGGGGTCTAGGGGTAGCACAAATTAAGTGATAAAAGCATGAAACATTCGCCATGAGGTTTGTGAGGTTTTGAAAGTCCTTGGGACAGTTGGGAGAACCATCAAAGTCTCTTGAAAATCTTTGGGATGTTTCGGAGTCCCCAAACTAGGTGGCATCTTGAAAATGTCCTCGAGACTTGGGCATTGGTGGTGGGACGGTAGGGGGACATTTCTTCTAAGTCTCCATGTCCCAAAGATGTCCTTGTCTTGGAAATGTGGGGTTTTTTGAGGGGGACACATCCTTCTGGAACATTGGAAATTTGTGTTCAAGATTGCTGTGATGCTCCTCAAATGTCAGTTGCCCCTTTAAAACATATATGGCTTGCCTTTGCCTGATGCGGCCAAGATATGATATTCTATGGCCAACTACAATTTGGAATGGCACGACAAAGAAACATTAATGGCACAACTTGCTACAAATGTTTTTTTCACACAATATATTTGATATGATTTGCAAGCGAATAGAAATAAGATAATATCCTCTACTAGGATATAAAGGTAACTCTACGATTGAGTAAAACAATGAACTTCACAATCACAAACTAATAAACTACAAACATTCAACACTCTGGTAATCCTTGTATGGAATTACTCAAATGGATAGGAAGGTTTTCATCTTTGAATCCATTTTGCTAAAGGGTCTCAGCCTATGGAAAAAAAGAATGATCAGAGTTCAATCTCTAGAACCAAGAATCGGATGAAAAGCCGAAATCCTTCCCCTTTGCCCAAACACTTCTTTTATGGGCACTTTTGAGGCAATAAAATATTATTTTCTAATTTCCCCTTTACCCTCCAAAAAATATTTCAAAAAAATGTATAGAAGAACTTTTATAAAATATTTTACTTTTTTGGACCTCATTCCTAGCGTCATTGGTCTCTTGTTTAAAACATTTTTAATAATAAAATTTATGAATATAACTTAAACTTACTTTTTGGACAATTTAACTTGAGTTATTAAATTGTTTTCCTTGTACCACTCCATTAGTGTCATGTCCCCCGAAATTGTAGCATTAAAGATATAAAGCCTCAGAAACAAGATAAACAAAATACACATTAAAGCATTAACAATTTAATATTATTATAACTATAATTATAAATATCAAATATAAAATTGTAATTACCAAAATATAAAAACTAAAATAAATACAATAAATATCAAAATGTGAGATATTACAATTTAAATAATATTGTATCAAAATGTGAGTAATTACAAATTAATCATGATAGAATAACAGATATTATAATATATAATATATTATAGATGCCATTATAAATATTATAATAATAACATCTGATACAATGAAATATCATAAATATGATATATTATCTATGCTCTAAACTAAATAAACAAATGATAAATACCAACTGCCTAAAGATGCACCGATTCCTAAATAATCCTAAACACAACAATCATATTAAGGATGCAGCGACTGCATTATACCACAATCTGCATTAGTCAGGAATCGGTTCCTCAAAAGGTATGCACTGCAAAAAGACACGTCCCAGTCAAGGAACAGGTATGACTTTTGACTGATCAGCCTACAAAGGGAAGCTCAATCCAAGATAAAGAGGTATGGAAAAACAAGAAAGGAATATTCTCTAGACCCAGCGTATCATTCCAAAGACATTTCACATGTCTGTACCAATGATATTTGATTATTTATACCCATAATATTGGGGCTGGAGAAGAAAGACGTCTATCTGCAGGTCGATGAGGGAGGTAAGAAATAAATATAAATAATATAGATCATATGTAAATAGTAAATAAGTAATAAGCATATAGATAATATGTAAATAAGAATATAAATATAGATAGTATATAACCACATTCTAATTTATGATAATATCAATATGCAATAAGTAAATATAATAAGTATATGAATATAGACAATATGTGTGTTGGGTTAGGGTGAGAATCGTAAGCCTAGAATTAACTATAATAGTTATACATATATATATATATATGTGTGTGTGTGTGTGTGTATTATATTCAATTAGGTAATAATGATTAATTCGTGGCTTAAGGTAACTAGATTATGATTTCAAGATTATGTCAATTAAAGGTAGATATTAATAATTGGTACTTGATTAATCTATTAATATTTAGTATTGATAGAGATAATAATGTAGATGTTAATATATGATAATTATTGTTGTTTATAGTTAGTCGGACATGCATATCATATTATCGTAGGTAAGATATGCATATCATGCTATTAGTCATAAGTGCAGCCCCAAAATCTGCTGCATAACAATCATGATCAAGAACACCATATGACGACATTACGATTTGATACATGAATGACTCAATTCATTCACTATGATGCTAAAGGGAATAATAGAATTCCATCTATGGGATCTTGGAAGAAGTTAATATCTACCCTAACATACTTATGAAATATATTAAAGAAGAATCCCTCATAGTGAAGGAAATGAATAACCCTTTGACAAGAATGAAATATTAATATCATCTTTGATCTTATTAGACATTATCACTGAAATTTATTGATCTCTAATGCTTTTGATGTCTCTTTGAGGAACACTTTGAATGCAAGATTCGGGTTTAAGTGCTTCCACTAGAAAGGGGAGATTACAATTAGCCTACGGAAAATAAAATATTAGGCTAAGGGTCTTCATTGGACTTATGCTTGAGAAGGGAACATGGCACATGATTAGTTGTACTATAGGCAATTATTTTAGCTATCTTTTATCTATTATTTTTGGGATTTCAAATTCTATATCAGTTGCCCCTATTATAGTTTGTAATCAGTTGATTCAAAGATAATTTCAGCCTGTTTTTTCAGCATGTTTAGAGTTTATATTGATTGCCCAATTTTGAACTGTGTATGGCATTTTTTTTCTGCTGTAAGTTGTTTATGGTGAATACTATATTCGCTGCAACTAATTTTCTATTGCTAAGTGTGAGTTTTTCATTGGCTTGAAAGATTGTCTTGGTTGAGCAGTGAGACATCAATTATAAAATCTTCATTTGTTATCACAACATTTGGTTAATTGTGGGTTTTCTATATTGTAAGTTCTTGTTTCAGATCTCTTTAACAATTGATCATGGCAGATTCTAATTCTCTTCCCATTCTAAAATTTAGTGGACATGATTATAATTATTGGAGCATCAAGATGATCTCTCTTTTGCCATTAAAAGATTTATGGAAAATTATTGAAACTAGTTATGTCTTTTGGGCCATTGTTCCAATCAATGATATACAAGAAAAGAATGAAGCTAAGAAAAACTTTCAAAGCTTGTTTCATATTTAGACTACTCTAGACAAGAGCTTATTTTTAAGAATTGCAAGTGCAAAGGTAACCGAGGATGCTTGGAAGACTTTACAAGAAGCTTATCAAGGTAGTGAGTAAGTTAAAGTGGTTAAATTGTAGACTTTGGAGAGAGAATTTGAAAATTGGACACTGTAAGAAACTGAAACTGCAAGTGATTATTGTGTAAGAGTTAAGGATGTGACCAATAAAATGACTACTCTTGGAGAAATCATAAACAAAGAACTGGTTGTGAGAAAGGTGTTTAAGGCCTCTAACACTGAGATGGAACCATGTTGCCATCATAATTGAATTAAAGATTGGACAACTCTTGAGTTTGATCATGAAGTTGGTTCTCTTATGTCCCATGAAAGACTAAGAGACAGAGTTGGAAAAAGATAATTAAGACTTTTGCTTCAAAAGGATCACAAATAATGAAGGTGACAAAACTAACAACAAAAGTAACCAAGGACAAGGCACAGACCACAATCAAAATTATTCAGGAGGAAAAAGAACAGCTTTAGTTGGAAGAGGAAGAGGTAGGTTTAATAAAAGAAACATTCAACGTTATCACTGCATTAATTATGGTCATTTTGAAAGAGAATGTAGATTAAAGTTGGTAATGAAGGAAAAAGTGCTAATTATGCTAATGAGAATAGGAAGCTTCTCCAAGCAACTTACTTTTATCGGATGAGGAAAATGAAAATAGTCCTCAAGAAGAGTGATATTTAGATTGTGGCTGCTCCAGTCACACATCAAACAATAGTGAGTTTTTTTCTGCAATATATAAAAGTTTTAACAATTTTTTAGAGTTTGCAATAAAAAGAGCTATGGAGGTGAACACAAAAGAAGGTAAGAAACATGTCAATGCTATTTATCACATGCCAACTATAAAACACGTATTGCAGAGTGTTGGATAGTTAATAGGAAGAACTAAGGTTATGTTTGATGATAAGTAATGTGCAATTTGAAGACCATAGCAACAACCACGCCACTATGATATTTGAAGATGAGAGTTGGTTGTAGCATCTAAGGTATGGAAACTTGAATTTCCAAGGTTTGAAGTTTCTAACATCACAATAACATCTCAAGAATGAGTTTATGGTTTTCCAAAAGTTAAAGAGCACAAGGAAGTTTGTGAAGAATGTGCTAAAGACAAACATACGCAAGAATAGTTTCCAAAAGGCAATGCATGGAGGGTTCATTATCCACTTTAGCTGGTTCACTCTGACATTTGTAGTCTGATGCAAATAAAATGAATGGGTAAGTTGTCATATTTTCTTACATTTATTGATGAATATCAGGACAATGTTGGGTTTATTGTTTGAACCACAAAGATGAAATATTCAATACATTTAAGAGGTTTAAAGCCCTCGTAGAGAATGAAAATGGATGTAGAATAAAGTGCTTAAGGATTGACCATGGAGGTGAATTTTGTTCAAAAGCTTTCAAGGATTATTGCGATATAAATGACAACTCACAACTGCCTATACACCTCAACAAAATGGTGTAGTTGAAAGGAAAAACCATACTATTATTGAAATAACAAGGAGTATGTTACAAACAAAATGATTGAGCAACTCTTTTTGGGCTGATGTAGTTGCTACAATAGCATATCTTGTCAAGTGGAGTCCCATTAGTGCACTTGACTAGATGAATTCATATGAAGCATGGTATGAAAAGAAGCCCAATGCCAATTCTTTCAAAGTTTTTGGTTGTCTAGCATATGTTCATGTAGCTGATCAAAATTAAAAAGTTAGATCTGAAGAGGGAGTCTTGTAATTCCGTTGGGTACAATGAACAAAGCAAATATTATAGGCTTTATAATCCTCTCACTAACAATGTTGTTGTGTCAAGAGATGTTTTTTTTGATGAAGGGTGAGTTTCTGGTCATCAAAAAGACTATGTTGACAATTCTAAATCTGATTGTAATTAATCATGGTATTTTTGATGATATTGCTAACCCATTAGTATTTCAGTTCCAAGTACTACAAGCACATCAAGTAGCCCTTCATCTAGTTCTATAGTAAAGAAATGTAAGACGATTTTTTCATTTTATCCTCTAAGTCAAATATTGGATGCAAATTTTAACATAAAGATCACAAGAATTCAAACACATGAAACACATGAAAAGATCCAAGAGGTGAGGTGGTAAATTTAGTTTTACTTTCATAAGCTGATTTTGAATCATCATGTCTTGAAGATGCGTGTGCTAATGATGTTTGGGTGTAATCAATGCTAAAAGAAATGAGTCCAATTCATAAGGATGACATGTGGGAGCATTTAAAACTTCTACATGACAAAAAAATGTATTGGTACAAAATGCATCTACAAGACAAGGTACAAGAGTGATGGTAGTGTTGAAAGACACAAGGCACATTTAGTTGCAAAAAGATTCACTCAAAGATATGGCCATAGATTATGAAGAGACATTTGCACTAGTGCCAAGACAAAACCATTAGAATTGCGAATTTACTAGCAACTCAAAAGAAATGGACCATACGTCATTTGGATGTGAAAAATCTTTTCTTGAATGGGTAGTTTGAGGAGGAAGTTTATGTACAATAGCTAGAAGGTTTTGAAGTACAAGGTAAAGAATATCAAGTCTACAAGTTGAATAAGCTTTATATCGCCTCAAGCAAGCACCAAGAGTGTGGTGTGCTCAAATTGATGGATATTGTCAGGAAAATGACTTCAAGACAAGCAAGAGTGGACTTACTCTTTACTACAGGTAGGAAGATAATGATATCCTTATTATAAGTTTGTATGTGGATGATTTGTTGTCTATGGGCAATGGTTCTAAGATGAATGATGAATTCAAAATTGCTATGCCAAATGAATTTAAAATGAAAGATTTAGTTCTTACATAATATTTCCTAGGAATGGATGTTCATCAAAATGAGGATGAAGTCTTGATTTGTCGAACAAACTATGCAAATGATATGTTGAAGAAATTCAGTATGGTTGATTGTAAACTGGTCTCCATTGCAATTGCTCATGGAGTTGTATTATGTGGAGAAGTGTAGCTAAAAAGTTAAGAGACAACTTAAAGAAATAGTGTTGGAAGTTTAATGTTTCTAACTCACACAAGACTAGATATTGCATATTCAATTTTGCTTATTCCAAGCTATATTGGAAATTCATATTAAGACAGCCAAAAGGATATTGAGGTATTTGAAAGATATTATCAATTTTTATATTCATTGTTATGCCTATAAGAAGTTTGAACTTGCTAGTTTTTGTGATTTTGATTGCAGAGGTAGTTTGGATGATATATGACAATTGATATTTACTTTGCTCGAGACTGATTGCATGGAGCTCAAAGAAGCAAGGTTCAGTTGCTCTTTCATCTATAGAAGCATAATACATTGTAGTTACTTTCGTAGGTACACAAACATTATGGATTTGGAAATTTTTAGAAGAAATTGGGGAGAAACAAAATGAGCCTATAGTTATTTTTTGTGATATCATAATCACAATCAAATTGACCAAGAATCCAATTCATCATGGTAGGTCAAAGCATTTTGATTTGATGTAATGTCCCTTCGTAGGCGTATGTGACAGGCAGAGACCCGTAGCCTATTTTAATTCCAGTAGGCTATTTGGGAGGTGAAAAGGGAATATTTAATTAACTAATTGAATTAAGGTGTCTAAATAGTCATTTTTTCAGATGACTTATATTTAATTAATTATTTTTTATTAAGTTGGATACTTCAATTAAAAAGTGACTTATTTACGAGGTCCAAAATATAAAGTTAAATTATGTAGTCACTTTTGAAGGAAAATAAAATTTTTGGGAAATAATATTTATTTATTTTATATGCTCCACTGATTTTCAGGAATGGGGATGACAAGGGGCGACGAGATGTGTTTCTGGTACGGGGGTACT
Source organism: Sequoia sempervirens (assembly GCA_007258455.2). Taxonomy (NCBI): domain Eukaryota; kingdom Viridiplantae; phylum Streptophyta; class Pinopsida; order Cupressales; family Cupressaceae; genus Sequoia; species Sequoia sempervirens. The sequence continues at coordinate 254 of VDFB02056589.1, read as the reverse complement.
TTTGGGCCATTTTTTAGGGGACGACAGGGGACAACTGTTAAAAAAGTAGGGAAATTTCAAATGTTCATAGCATAACATTGATAAAGCATTCATCATAGACATTGCAGAAGCTTAATACATAGCATTAGACTTGAATTGAGATTTCACATGAGAATCGACAAACAAATTAACAAAATTCAAATGCTTTCATTATCAATGTGCATACATATTATATAAGAGTCTTAGAATTATAACAAAAACGTTCAAAGGCTCCA
>VDFB02056587.1:88406-163728 GCA_007258455.2 Sequoia sempervirens | reverse complement strand
GCCTGAGACTTAGAAAATAACCCACAAACAAGAGAATAATTTTATTATTCAAAAAATGGAGCTTCTTACATGCAGAGGATCTCAATCCCCAAGTTCTACAACACATGCAAGTTACAGAAAACTATAGAATAACCCTTTCGCAATATGTGAGCTTGTCCCCAAAAAGTTACCCAAAAATTAGAAACTCACCCATAAATAGAGCTCCTCATTAGTTTGGAGCCAAAACAACATTCAAATTTGAGTTTAGTCGGTTTGGCGCCAAAAATTTACAACATGAAGTTCAAATTTCAGAAGAGCATTTGCAATTGTATCTTCTAGAAAGTGTGCCAACTTCCCGAGGCCATAACCTTTGATCCAGGACTCTGATTCGTGAACTGTTTGAACCGTTGGAAAGGTCTCGAAGTCAATAACGCATTTGAAATCTGCTACACTGATTTTGGAAAGTTTCGAGGCCAATTTGGGAGCTCTAAGTGCCTCAAATCTAACTCAGAAGATTTTGAGGTGCAAATCTGAGAAACTAAAATTGCAATATCTTTCAACCCAGGAACTGAAAATAAAAACCATAAATTGGGAATTTCATTATGACGGAAAGGGTATCCAAAAATGTAAAAATATATAAAAATTGAGAAACTTGAAATTTAGCTATTTTTGGGTGATGCAAGATTGCCCTTACACCACTGGATGCTCCTGCATCAATAGGAATGCATATAAGCATCAGGCATGCATCGAGAGTTCTCTCCTACTTTATTGTTCTAGGTTGTTAGGCTCCTCATGTAGGGTCGAGGATTTCTTCAAGTTAGGAAGAAACCTGGGGAAGTCATGTACTTCATGGTTGGGCAGAAAAGGTGCCTTAATCACACTCTTGGCCTCATCTTGCAAGAAGATTGGTGGTGTCAAGGCGGTTGAGGATTAGAGAATATTTATGTTATGGATGTACTCCTTGTATTATTTTGTATGGCTTACATAGCCCATTTGTAAATGTAACTTTACTTTTGATATGTACTGATGAAAGCTTATTGATGTAACATTGAAATAGATGTATTGATGAAAGCTTATTGATGTAACATTAAAATAAATGTATTGATGAAAGATTATTGATGTAACATTGAAATAGATGTATGGTATACCATCTTGATGTATGAAATGAAATTCCTTATTGCACTCGCTTTTGAGCTCTTATGATCTAGTTAATGTTCTATAGATGATTTACTTTTACGTTACTTGGAATGTGCAAATGGTTTGGAAATACTTTGTTAGTATGTGAATTTCTTTTTGAGCTTTACACATAAAGGATAAAAAGCTATAAATACATATAAATCAGCCCAAATGAATCCATCCCATGCAACCAAAGAGATTCCAGGTGCCAAAATATCCAAGTAACTAACCAGGTTGTTAAAACACAAAAAAATGAATTAATTATACTAGGGGCCAAATCTAGAAAAGTGCATGAGTAATTGTGAAGATCTCGGAGAGACCTTTCCAATGCCACAAGTATCATGGAAAATAGAGGAACAGTGCAAAATTTATGAGCTTGGGAGTGGAAAAGGAATTTGTGACTTCAATGAGCAATAAATTCTACCAAATAGCAAAATTTCTAAAAATAACCTGTACCACAGAAAATTTGAGCTTGCTAGCTTGCTAGCTTTTATACAAAAATGAAAAGAATCCAAGACAAGGGACTTTCACACTAACCATGTGCAAAAATCACAGGCTAAATGGGCACAAATTTAAAGCTCTTGGGGCTACACTGTAGGTTCTCCATATGACCATATTGTGTAGAGGGAAAATAAATTAAAAAAATATTTAAAGTGTTAAATAAAGGGCCACATCCAGTGGCAGTGGCACTGCTAGCAGAGTGGTGGTAGGAGCAGTAGCCCAAGGGTTGCACCACCCCTGGCGCTAGCCCCTCAGCAATAAGTGATAACCATAGGGTTTAAACCTACACCTTCTGGTGGTAAAAAATATGTGTTGGCCCTTAAAAACATTACACCATCAACCAATGAAAATATCAAACACCGATACAAACTTTAAAAACAAAGTCTTATATTAAAACAAAACTTTTTTAAAAATTGTCAATGAAGATAAATGGTACCGACAGGTCAGGCACTTGGCAAGTGATGGAACAATTGATTTGACTGCTATGTACATTGATGGGAAAGACCAAAGTGATCTACAAGAAGGTATGATGAAAAATTTGATTCAAATTTTGATTAGACTACTTCGCACCACATAGATTCGTACCCAGGGTAGCGATGGAATGAATCTGTACCCGCCGATGACAGTAAATGTTAGGGAATGAACATGACCGATGCAAGGTACAGGTCAAACAGGAGATAAATGTTGTCTCTTTGCAAATGATATTTCGATTCCAAAAATAATGCTATTTCTTCCAAAAAGATGGGTAGATGTGAGATTTGATTGACAAATCTTCAAAGAAATAGACAACAAAATTTGAAAGTGACGGTCAATGATTGAAGAAACTAGCAGGTGGGAAAACTTTGCACAGTTAGAGGAAGGTGGCTAAGAGAAAATACTGGTGGTAATTGGCTAAGCACAAACACCAATGTCAATGGTAGAAAAGTAGCATCGATCAATGGAATGAGCTGGGCAACAAAGACTATGTGGACGATGATATGGCAATCAACACAAAACCAGGAAGTACAACGAGCCGTAGAAAATTAAAGGTTGACAAAACTACAATAAAGGTACAAACCTGCGGATGTGGTAGGCCTATAGTTTTTTAAATGTAATAAATGCTTAGATAAAATATTCCACCCATAAAGTTTTAAAAAAACCGCAATATAATATGCCTCAAAATATTTGATATCCCAAATTTTTCAAATAAATCACAAAAATATTTTTGCAAATATTTTTTTTGAAAAAAAAGGATATTTGTATAGCTTGAGAGGTCATACGGCCCGTTCGAGCAAAAAAAAAATTCCTCAAAAACCAACTTTAACGAAAATGGATGAATTTACAATCAAAATTCATCTACTTAGCCTCTTGAATGCAATGGTGATGCATATCTGGGCTCAAACTAGTCCAAAATACCAACTATCTCTTGGATTTGAGCTTCAAACACAAATCACAATAAGACTTGATGGTGGAAACTCTTTAAGAAAAGGAAGGGGCTTGGAAGATTCAAGGCTCTCATACCATGCTGAAGTAAGCAACCAAGATCTTCAATCTACAACATCAAATAACCTCCACAAGAAATAGAGAGAAGAAACAATGGAAGATGTTATTCCACCAAACAAGAATCACAATACAATACTATATGCAATAATACTACAATACAATACTTATGCTATACTGTATGCTAAATATGCTAGAGATGCCTTGCTTATAAAGGAAAGGATGAGAGATAGGATAAGACAAGGTCATAAAAAGTGTCTTAATCCTATCACATGAGACAAATAACTCATAACTACCTAGGAAAGAGTAAATTTTAGATAAGACAACTAATATCCTAAGTAAATTTAACATGCGAACTAAGTCCACTAAGTCCCTAGTAAAGTATTAACTAGGTACAAGACTTATTCACACCAACACCCCCCCATTAGTGTAACTTAGGGAGGAACAAACCAATGCAAATATGCAAAAAATGGGTCCCAAAAACAAGGCCTGGTAAGGTACCCATGTACAAACAAAAAATATCTCACAAATTGAGAAAAGGAGAAAAAATTTGTGGGAGAAAACTCCTCTCCAAAAGAGAAAAATATAAGAACGTGAAGAACATCACTGAACCAAGAAGAAGCTCCAAACAACTATCGAAACATGACTACTATAGTGTTGTAACTAAAGAACCTCCTCTGAAAATAGGGTGATTAGGATCTAGAATACACCAATCTGTATGAGTGCCCCCAATGAAACTACTCAAACAATGATCATATGGAAAACAAAGGAAAAACATCTGTCAATCAAAAATATAGATGGCACATGAATCTATACGAAAAAAAACCAATGACAAGTGTAATCAACCAATGTAAGTTGAAAGTACAGGTGCTAATAGTCTAGAGAACACTGATCAAATAAGGATGTAAGGTTGCCTCCATAAAATAGGAATGCAAGAGTTTTTATATGGTAAATGCTCCATCTCACTAAAATGCATGGGTAACCAGTTGCTTTATCCACCTAGTACATAGGAACAAATACTAGATACATAGTTCACTCCAAAGTGAAACCAAGGAAGCATTATCACAAATAGTATAATACCCCCCATAATGCTAACTTGGGAGAGGCATGACAGATCCATTGAAACATGCATATCACCATGTAGTGCATGAAGGAGAAGAAACAAAATCAAAATGTGCACAAGAATGTACCTACAACTGAAAAAAGGTGTGCAAAAACAAGCACACATGCATGAGGCAAGAATCACCTAGATTCATTGTTGTCATGAAGGGATGTTCACTGGACAAAGGTGTGATGGAAAATAACAAAGATACTACACAACCCCCCATGGCACTTTATAGTACAATGCAAGTAAAAAATATGGCACAACCTTATGGGAAAAATCCCCAAAATACATGTACTATAGTGTGGCACTTTATCTCAATGCATTTACATATAATATTTTGCTTACAAATGATGCTCAAAATGCCCACAAAGGACAAAAAGATGGAAATACATATAAATCATCCCAAATGAAGCCATCCCATGCAACCAAAGAGATTCCACGTGCCAACATATCCAAGTAACTCACCAAGAGTGTTAAAACACAAAAATGTAAATTAATTATACCAGGGGCCAAATTTGGAAAAATTGCATGAGTAATTTTGAAGAGCTTAGAGAGACCTTTCCAACACTGCAATTATCGCAAAAAATAGAGGAATGGTGCAAAAGTTGTGAGCTTTGGAGTGAAAAAGACATATCTAACTTCAATGAGCAATAAATCCTACCAAACAAAAAAAATTCTAAAAATCACCTGTACCATAGAAAAGTTGAGCTCACTAGCTTATAATGATATTTCGTTTCAAAAATTTTGCCACCTGGAGTGAAATTTTTGTAAAAATGAAAACAAAATCCTATATGGAGGACTTTCACACTAACCAAGTGCAAAAATCACAAGCTAAATGGGTGCAAATTTGAAGCTCTTGGGGATACACTGCCAGTTCTCCATATCACCATGTTGTGCAGAGGGAAAAAAATAAAAAAGATTTAAAGTGTTCAAAAAAATCACTACGGCCAGTGGTGGTGGCATCCATAGCAGAGCAGTGGTGGGGGAAACAGTCCAAGGGTTACGCCACCCCTAGTGCTAACCCCTCAATAGTAAGTGATAATTGTAGGGTTTAAACCCATACCTTCTAGTGGTAAAACAAATATGTGTCAGCCCTTAAAAATGTTAAACTGTCAGACAATGAAAATATCAAATGTTGATACAAAATTTTAAAGCAAAGTCTTATATTAAAACATTTTTTTTTTAAAAACTACTGATGAAGATAAATGGTACTGACAGGTTAGGCACTTGGCAGGAATGGAACAATTAATTTGACTGCTATGTACACCAATTGGAAAGACCAACGTGATCTATGGGAAGGTATGATAAAAAAGTTGATTCAGATGTCGATTGGACTACTTCATATCGCAGAGATTCGTACCCAGGGCAGCAATGGGACAAATTTGTACCCGCCAATGGCAGTAAATGTTAGGGAATGCAATAATGTAGTTGATGCAAGGTACTGGCCAAATGGGAGATAAATGTTGGCCCTTTGCAAATGCTGATACAAATGATTTGCTGATTCTAAAAAAAACACCGATTTTTCTAGAAAGATAGGTAGATGTGAGATCTAATTGATGAGTCTTCTGAGAACCAGATAATAAAGTTTGAAAGTGATGGTCAATGATTGAAGAAAATAGTGAGTGGGAAAACTTTGCATAGTAGGAGGAAGGTGGCTAAGAGAAAATGTCAGTGGTAGTTGGTCGAGCACAAACACCAATGCCGATGGTAGAAAAGTAGCGCCAGTTGATGGAATGAGCTAGGTGGCAAAGACTACCCAGATAATGATGTGGCAATCTATGGGGGATCGAGAAGTACAACGAGTCATAGATAATTAAAGGCTGACAAAAATGCAATAAAGGTACAAATCTACGGATATGGAAGGCCTACAGTTTTTCGACTATAAGAAATGTGCAAATAAAAATATTCCACCTGTAAAGTTTTATAAAAAAACACAATATAATATGCCTCAAAATATTTGATAGCCCAAATTTAATTTTTCCCCAAATTTTTCAAATAAATCGTAGAAAATATTTTTGCAAATATTTTTTTCAAAAAAAGGATGATTGTATAGCTTGGGAGGTCATACAACCTGTCTCAGAAATTATTTTTTCCTTAGAAACTAAATTTACCAAAAATGGATGAATTTATAGTCAAAATTTGTCTGCTCAGGCTCCTGAATGCGATGGTAATGCAAATCTGGGCTCAAACTGCTCCAAAATATTAGCTACCTCCTGGATCTGAGCTTCAAACTCAAATCACAATAAGACTTGATGGTGGAAACTCTCTAAGAAAAAGGAAGGGGCTTTTAATATTCAAGGCTCTCATACCATGTTGAAATGAGCAACCAAGATCTTCAATCTACAACATCAAATAGCCTCCACAATAAATAGAGAGAAGCAACAATGGAAGATGCTATTCCACCAAACAAGAATTGCAATATGATGCAATATGCAATAATACTACAATACAATGCTTATGCTATACTGTATGCCAAATATGCTAGAGATGCCTTGCTTATAAAGGCAAGGATGAGACATAGGATAAGACAAGATCATGACAAGTTTCTTAATCCTATCACATGATACAACTAACTCATAACTACCTAGGAAAGTAATATCCTAAGTAAACTTAACATGTGAACTAAGTCCACTAAGTCCCTAGTAAAGAATTAACTAGGTACAAGACTTATTGACACCCAAAAAACTAACTCTAAAGACTATAGCCCTACATCCTTTCCAAATCATATACCCACAATGCATGCTTGGAATAGAAAAATCATTATACAAATATGGCAATAGATTTTTCTCACTAAGATGAGTAAGAATAAAATCACTCCATTGCCTAAAGTTCCCTTTGTCCAAAAAAACCATTATAACTAAATTCTTCAAAATTTCCAAAGATAGTGCTTTCACAAGTATAAAAACTTCCAAAAAAGAATTATAAGGTTAAAAAGCCTGATTTGGTGCAAAAGTTGGTGGGGCCTATTACCTGATCTCCATGAAAATACCAAGCAAACTCTAGAGAGCACAACAACACCAATCACCATACATGAGAGACAACTTCACAACCTGTGAGACTTGATCACAACAACCAAAGGCAAAAAGTTGTATATGAACACAAAGGACTCCCTTGCTTGGAGAATGTGGGGTAATTTATCCACTTTGAGGCAAAAACATAGCCCCAAAACTCATTTCCAACAAAAAAGGAAACCCTAAAATGAAATATTTATTTAAGAATTTATAAATAATAAAGTCTATTCACAAATATATGGCCAATCAATTGCTTGCAAAGTTCCTCCTCTAGTCAAAAACATCAAATTGAACTCATATGTTGGTTGTAGATTCAATCATTGCCTGTAAACAACAAAATCACTGCTTCTAGAAAAATGTGAGTCCAAAAGGGCATGGATTAGTAGTTGATGTTGGCACAAAAGTGAAAATTTAGATTTGGCACATCTTTTCAATGTCACTTCAACATATTTCACATGTCAGCCATCGTGCAATGCTAGCACAAGAAATTAAATTTGCAGGTTATGAAAAGTGTTGTCACGCCACCCTTAAAAAAATGCCTCAAACTACCTTCAAACACCTCTGATTTTCAAATCATCACCTCCAATCTACAAATCGCGTCCCTCTAATCTCCAAATCACAACTCCAAATTCCAAACCATAGAAGAGATGCACAAATAGTATGATGCACAAAGATTATGATTCGCAATAGGTAATGATTGAAATTTCCTTCACTGCAGAGATGAGGTTGAACTCCACAACCTCCAATAAAATTATGCTCATAGAGATTTTCACTTGCTTGTGAGGAGCACATGTGCCTTTTTGGAGTGCTGCTAGGGTCAATGCTTAGCAAAATGAATCACCCCCCAAAACAAATCATTGACTGTGTACTCCCAAGCAAATTGAATGCCTTCAAATAGTTGTAGTCAAGTGTGGGAGAATGCCACCATTGAGCAGAAAATATCAATTTGGAAAAAAATGAATATCATTTCGGATCTCAAAAAAATTCTGATGAAAACTCTCAAGTGATGGAGGGAAAAATGGTTGGATTTGATACCATGTTGGTGGAAACCACCGAGCCCAAGATCACCATCCAAAAAATAAACCTTCACAAATATGAGAGAAGCAATATGTTATTTCACCAAAAGTGAGTGAAAATTGAGATGCAATAAAATACATAATGTATATCCTTTTAAAGGTGTGAAAAAATAAATGAGTGAGAAACTACCCGATATAGGAAAAACCGCCTAGATAATTTTCCTAAGTTAAAACTTAATACTACACTAACAATAACTCCTTTATTTCTACCATTTTCTTTATTACCCTAATCAATAACTAGATGCCTACATAGGGCAGCTCATCTTCTTTACTTCTTGGTGTTAATTGTCTTATTGCACATCCTATAGAAACACATCTGCTACTACACCTTGCAACCCATTACTCTACACTACTAGTCTCACCATCCATGATATCACTCATTAATCTGACAACTACCCTTATTTGCTTACTTGTTGGTTTCTAATACAACTCTTTTATTCTAGGAAACATGTGTTAGGATTCCCAAACAAGATCATAATAGTAAAAACCTTGTGCTTCCATAAAATACACACTTGCACACAATGATCAACCTAATTCACATTAGATTTAATTTGAATGTACAATGACCTCGATTGAACAAGAAAAATCCACCTATCATGTGGATTGATAAGTGCCCCATGATGTGGCACAAATGAGAAGACAAGTTTCCTATCGATTTCAACCTTAGGATCACTTGGAATGTGCAAACCAATAACCTATTTGACCAAGTCATCAACCTTGATTCCAAGTGTTGAGCGACCTTTGAGGTGAGATAGAAAGTCTTCCAACCTCAAAAGGTAGAAAATGAGGTTAACCAAATAACTTGGTAACCTCTAGAGGTATAAAATCTTTCACATTCAATTAGACAAGCTATTGCTTAACCTCATCAACCTAAGTATGTACTTAAGTATAGTGAATAGATAAATTATTCACCCTAACAACATGTTCTTCAACATCTTTTGATTTATTCTTTATAGTCATTTCTAAACTTGAGATTCTAACTCTACCTATAACCACTCCCTTAATTAACATATTATGTACCACACAAATTATACCCATAGACTACCCCAAAATTAATTCTCTACTTCCAAATCATTATTAGAAATCACTCTCTATTAGAATATTGCACTCTCACTTTTCTTCCTTTTATTTTTTCACTACTGCAAATTCCCTAATAAGTCAATATTTCCATATGCTCCAACTTCAAAATTATCATCTTTTATGAACACTAACCTTTGTACCACTTGATATTAACTCATTATTTTATACTCCATCAACAGCCTCAATACCTCAAATATCTTATGCTCAACATTATAATGTTGGAAGATACCTTACTTTTGTTTTGTCTTCATATGTGTTTTACCAAAGAATTTAACACTAGATCATATTTTCTTTAGATCCATTTGAAGCACCTCTACCCAACACTCACTTGTTGGGGGAGACACTCACTCACTCACTCACTTGCAATAATTCAAACCCTTACTAATATTGTTCTCTCGCCAATAATGTTATATCAACTTGTACTTCACTTCTAATGCTTCACAAGAACTATTCCTTCTTTGATACCTTTCTCCTAACTTTGTAGGATTAAACTTGTTATGATATCCTCCTCTTCACCTTACATGATTTTGTTAGGAATTAGTGCTTAACATAGATTAGTATTTAATATAAATAGTGTAAGTAATTTGATGAGAAAGGTCATTGATGTCACTTCTTGCATCATTTAATCTTTCAATTATTGAATCGAGTGTGTCTTAGAGATATATGCGATAAGGATTTCTCCACAAATTGGGGGGGTTTGCACTATAAATAGTGATTTTTGGTTTCTGTCTGACTCCTTCAGGAGCTCTCAGGAGCTCCAAGGAGTGGAACTTAACAACTAATTTATAACTAATTATAAGGAATTAATCCTAGATTATTTCTTAACTAATGCTTATTTAGAATATAATAACTTAGTTCAGACTCCACCTGACTTAATTGTAATTGATTCATAGAAAAATTAAGCGATAACCAAATTAAATCTTAATCTAAAATTCAGAATTGAAATTTACTTGAAAAGAGAATCTATTTATGTTTGCAAGAAAATAAATATTAATCTAGAAAATAGTGACACTAAATTCCATGAATGAATTCAAAACAAGCTTTAGTTTTATCTTCCCATCATTCATCGTTATTTCTCCCATTTAGACCACATGCATTTGAAAATAGTTATTAAGTCTAATTCCTATGAACAACAATTAAATCTATAGTAAACAAGTGAATGTCAATCTTTAGTAAAGTGTAATGAACTACCTTGAGAACACAATGAACTTGATCTAAGAGTATAAGTAATTGCAATTACTAACAATGATTAAACAGAGATCAACATTCTTAACTTTCTAATTGACACAAATTGAATAGAAATTAATTGAATCAAAAGAACATAACAAAAGGTTACCTCCAATTGAGTGGGCCCTGCTCTTCCTCTAGTGGGACCTTTAACACCGAGATTCAAATTAACTCCTTATTTACATTCAAATTGGCCCAAATAGGTGAGTAGAACAAAAGTGCATATTACAAACATTACAATGTTCAGTGAAGAATTATCTAACTCTAGACTAAATCTAAGGATGGAATAATGATGGGGTCGTCGTAATCCTCATCATTTAATTTATCAATCCAAGGCGGTTTCCATGGCTATTTGCAAGAGACAAAGTAGAAAACTTGCTTGACAGTCTATTCTACTTGTAGAAATAAATCCTATTTGTATGAAAGGGAACTAATCTAAGGAACACTTGCAAGAATTGAAAAGGATAAACTACTTCACACTTGCTAGAAATGAAAAGCTTGCTTGAATTCAAATTTACTCTAGAAAGTTGGAAATACATTGCTAGAAATGAAACTAAAAATATCCTATTTCCTTAGGCTAAAACAAGCCTTTCTAATCCCTCCTCCTTTGATCAACTTATTACAAGTGGAAACGAAACTAAAACTACCCTATTTCCTTAGGCTAATAAGTTGATCAAAGGAGGGGGGATTAGAAAGGATTGTTTTAGCCTAAAGAAATAGGATAGTTTTAGTTTCATTTCCAGTAATGTATTTCCAAATTTCTAGAGTAAATTTAAATTCAAACAAGATTTTCATTTCCAACAAGTGTGAAGTATTTTAACCTTTTTAATTACTGAAAGTGTTCCTTAGATTAGTTCCCTTTCATGCAAATATCATTTATCTCTACAAGTAGAATAGACCGTCAAGCAATTTTTCTACTTTCTCTCTTGCAGACAACCATGGACACTGCCTTGCATTGATAAATTAAATGATGAGGATTACAACGACCCCATCATTATTCCATCCTTAGATTTAGTCTATAGTTAGATAATTCTTCACTGAATATTGTAATGTTTGTAAAACACACTTTTGTTCTACTCACCTATTTGGGCCAATTTGAATGCAAATAAGGAGTTAATTCAAATCTCAATGTTAAAGGTCCCACCAGTGGAAGAGCAGGTCCTTCTCAACCGAAGGAGGTGACCTTGTGTTATGTTCATTTGATTCAGTTAATTTCTATTCAATTTGTGTCAATTGGAAAGTTAAGAATGTTGATCTCTGTTTAATCATTGTTAGTAACTACAATTACTTATACTCTTAGATTAAGTTCATTTTGTTCTCAAGGTACTTCATTTCACTATACTGAATATTAACATTCACTTGTTTATTGTATATTTAATTGGTTTTCATAGGAATTAGACTTAATAACTATTTTCAAATGCATGTGGTCTTAATGGGAGAAATAACGATGATTGATGAGAAGATATAAGTGAAGCTTGTTTGGAATTCATTCATGGAATTTAGTGTTACTATTTTCTAGATTAATATTTATTTTCTTGCAAATGTAAATAGATTCTCTTTTGCAAACGTAAATAGATTCTCTTTTCAAGTAAATTTCAATTTTGAATTTTAGATTAAGAGTGAATTTGGTTATAGCTTAGTTTTTTCATGAATCAATTACAATTAATTTCGATGGAGTCTGAACTAAGTTATTAAAGTTTGAATAAGTATTAGTTAAGAAATAAGTTAGGATTAATTCCTTAGAATTAGTTAGAAATTAATTGTTAAGTTTAACTCCTGAGATCTCCTAAAAGCTCCTGAAAGAGTCAAACTGAAACCAAAAGCCACTATTTACAGTGCAAAACCCCGAACTTGTGGAGACATCCTTATCGTATATAGCTCTAAGACATACCTGGTTCAATAATTGAAAGATTAAATGATGCAAGAAGTGTCATCAATGACCTTGCTCATCATTGCTCAAAATGACACTTTAATTGATCATTTTATGTTTACAAAGACTTTATTATGCTATTAATTAACTATGTTGGCAGTAGATTATATACTTCTATGTTTGCTTGTTTTATCTTATATTTAACCAATTTGAGGATATATTAGAAATAATATTTTTCATTAAATGTGTTGCTTTTAATGATGTTAATGATGGAATGATTATGCAATTTGAAATATTTGCAGTCATAATCACATCCTATCTTTGAGGATTTCGTTCAGGTGATTAAATGCTTATTTCATGTGGTGGATTTTTTATCCTTTCTATTTAACATGGAATCAATTGACTCCTAAAGGCTCTAGCTGGATACTAATTGATCATGATTTTGAATTGACTTCCTTAGTTGGTTTGGGAACTCCTTGTTATAGCTATTATGAAGCAGAATTATCTATGATTCTTTCAGTTTTGTTTTAGTTTTAGTTTGTTACTTTGTATCTTCATAGGTAGTGTCATGATTTTGAATTAAAATAATGGATATTCTTATAAATATCCATCCTTAGATTTAGTCTAGAGTTAGATAATTCTTCCCTGAACATTGTAATGTTTGTAATACACACTTTTAATCTACTTGCCTATTTGGTCCAATTTGAATGCAAATAAGGAGTTAATTTGAATCTCATTGTTAAAGGTTCCACCAGAGGAAAAGCAGGGCCCGCTCAACCAAAGGAGGTGACCTTGTGTTATGTTCTTTTGATTTAGTTAATTTTTGTTCAATTTGTGTTAATTGGAAAGTTAAGAATGTTGATTTCTATTTAATCATTGTTAGTAACTACAATTATTTATACTCTTACATTAAGTTCATTGTGTTCTCAAGGTAGTTCATTATGATTTATTGAAGATTAGCATTCACTTGTTTACTATAGATTTAATTATTGTTCATAGGAATTATACTTAATAACTATTTTCAAATGCATGTGGTCTTAATGGGAGAAATAATGATGACTAATGGGAAGATAAAACTGAAGCTTGTTTGGAATTCATTCATGGAATTTAGTGTTACTATTTTCTATATTAATATTTATTTTCTTGCAAATGTAAATAGTTTATCTTTTGCAAACGTAAATAGATTCTCCTTTCAAGTAAATTTCAATTCTGAATTTTAGATTAAGAGTGAATTTGGTTATAGCTTAATTTTTCCATGAATTAATTACAATTAAGTCAAGTGGAATCTGAACTAAGTTATTAGAGTTTGAATAAGCATTAGTTAAGAAATAAGTTAGGATTAAGTCCTTAGAATTAGTTAGAAATTAGTTGTTAAGTTCCACTCCTAAGAGCTCCTAAAAGCTCCTGAAGGAGTTAGACCGAAACCAAAAGTCATTGTCTATAGTGTAAAAGCCCCAATTTGTGGAGACATCCTTATCGCATATAGCTCTAAGACACACCTAGTTCGATAATTTAAATATTAAATGATGCAAGAAGTGACATCAAAGACCTTGCTCATCATTCTTGGCATCGTTGTTGGGGAAATAAAAGATCTAGCTTTTTAAGTTTGAAGCCTTAGTGTTGATAAGGAAAATAATTTAGATTGTGGATGAGATGAGCTAGAGACCCTCTAGGAAGATTTCTTCCATGAAATATTGATTTTGATCAAGAACAATAAGTTCAGCAACATCAGGTTGAAAATCAACAAGTGAATCAGGAACATTATCAAGAAGAAATGGGTGACCAACCAGGAAATGATCCCCCACCAAATAATAGGACCTTTTCTTATCCTATTAATTTGAATAAATGAGATGATGAGCCTCCTATGAAGAAAATTAACCTTCTATTTTACCTACCTTTAGGGGAAAATTTTTGAGGATCCTAACCAATTTCTCTTTGAGTTTACGGTTTTATGTCAGACCTATGACTATACAGCTAATAACCAGAAGTTAAAATTATTTCCTTCTACATTGAAAGATTCAGCCTTACACTAGTTCATGGGTTTGGGTGCAGGAATAATCTCAACTTGGTAGGAAATGGAAACTGAGTTTTTGGATAAAAATCAAGATTACTCTCGAGTAAGAGATAGGAAAGAGGAGTTTTTTTGAATGAGACAATTGGAAGATGAAAGTATGGAAGATTATGTTGATAGATTTTAGTTTGTGCATAAAAGGTGTGGTAATGGGATGGATAATGAGATTAGTAAGAATATTTTTCTAAAAGGAATTGATGATGAATCTAGAGAATCTTTGAATCTTATAGGGAAAGGAGACATTAATAAGCTTTCTTTAGAAGAAATTATTGAGATATGTAGAAACTACTCTAGGACTAGAGTAGGGACTAGAAACTCCTAAAGAAACAAAGTTTTCACTCCTAATGTATCTCAAGTAATGGAGGAAGTTGAAAATTTGAAAACTGATCTACTCCTTCATCTTAATATGCAAGGAGATAAGAATACTACTAAGCCTTTATCCATTTATTGTTCCAAATGTAGAGGTAAACATATTTTGAGAGAGTGTCCATTAAATAAATTTGATCTCTGTGAAATCTGTGAGAAACATTGTGCAACAAGTTCTTGTAGCCTCCTACCTAGAATTAAGAATCATTTGAAGAAACAACCTGAAGAAGAACTTAATTATGTTGGGCAGAGATCCTAGAATATAGGATATAATGCTAATCAAGGGAAATATGGTCCTAGAGCTAATTGGAATCAGAATCCTTGGCCAAATGAAAATCAGTGGACTCCTCCTTACCAAGCATAACCACCACCTACATTCTAGGGTCAACCAAAATGGATAAATTTTCAATGAAATCAACCAAATGACAACCAAACCAACCACATTGGCAGAAAAATCAAACACAATTTCAACCATGGAAAAATCAGGGGCCGAGGCATCTATGGGCACAGTCACCTCCATTAGTCACTGGTCCTAATCTTGTTAATGAACAAGTAAACCTACCTCAGTTGCTAGTGCAACCTGTTGCAAATCTAGAAAACAATCATATTGATTCAAATCCTCCTAGCTTGAATGTGATAGATGCCAATGATATTCAATTAAGGAACCATAATGTCCCATCCATGCCAAATGCTAAAGACCAAGAGGGTGAGAAAGGGGAAAAATAGTATTTGAAGGAAAACTAGAACTCTGATGATCTACAAAAGGTTAAGCAAGCACCTTATCTTGAGCATTTGAAAACATAACAAGGAGCTCCTAATAGCTCCCAACCAAATTATATGAATGTGGTAGATTCTCAACTTCTTTGTGAATTTAAAAAGATCAATATTGAGATACCATTATTACAAGCCATTAAAGACATACCAGAAATAAATCAGTTGGTTAAGTCTTTTTGTATGAAAAGGCCAGGTAGGAAGAAGAAATTACCTCCTACAATACAGATAGGGACTAAACTCACTAATGTTTTATTAGGTAGATTACTACCTCAAAAATATAATGATCCTGGTAGTCTTGTGATAACTTTGAGTATTGGAGGAATTGAGATAACCAATGTAATAATTGATTTAGGAGCAACTATCAATGTTATCATATTAGACACTGTTGAAATGTTGGGTATGACAAGTGTTCAACCCACAACTATTTTGTAGTTGGCAGATCAATCTATTGTTAAACCTAAAGGTGTTATTGAACACATCATGGTTACTATTGATACATGGGATTATCTAGTTGACTTCCTAGTTCTTAAAGCTAGAAAGAAAAATTATGGTTATGCAATTATCTTAGGCAAACCATGTTTGGATACTGCAACAACATTGATAAATTGTAGATCGGGAAATATGATCATTTCTAATGGTCAAAAAAAGAAAGAATTGTCACCTTTTCCTCCAACCCAACCATCATTTCAATGATGAGCAATGTCATTGATGTCACTTCTTGCATCATTTAATCTCTCAATTATCGAACCGAGTGTGTCTTAGAGCTATATGTGATATGGATGTCTCCACAAATTGGGGGGTTTTGTACTGTAAATAGTGCACTTTTGGTTTTGGTCTGAGTCCTTTCAGAGCTCTTAGGAGTGGAACTTAACAACTTATTTCTTAACTAATGCTTATTCAGATTCTAATAAATTAGTTTAGACTCCACCTTACTTAATTGTAATTGATTCATGGAAAATTAAGCTATAACCAAATTCACTCTTAATCTAAAATTCAAAATTGAAATTTACTTGAAAAGAGAATCTATTTACATTTGCAAAAGAGAATCTATTTACGTTTGCAAGAAAATAAATATTAATCTAGAAAATAGTAACACTAAATTCCATGAATGAATTCCAAACAAGCTTCAGTTTTATCTTCCCATCAATCATAATTATTTCTCCCATTAAGACCACATGCATTTGAAAATAGTTATTAAGTCTAATTCCTATGAACAACAATTAAATCTATAGTAAACAATTGAATGTTAATCTTCAGTAAAGCGTAATGAACTTCCTTGAGAACACAATGAACTTAATCTAAGAGTATAAGTAATTGAAATTACTAACAATGATTAAACATAGATCAACATTCTTAACTTTCCAATTTGACAAAAATGATGAGCAAGGTCATTGATGTCACTTCTTGCATCATTTAATCTTTCAATTATCAAACCGGATGTGTCTTACAGCTATATGTGATAAGGATGTCTCCAAAAATTGGGGGGTTTTGCACTATAAATAGTGACTTTTGGTTTTGGTCTGACTCCTTCAAGAGCTTTTAGGAGCTCTCAGGAGTGGAATATAACAACTAATTTCTAACTAATTCTAAGGACTGAATCCTAAATTATTTCTTAACTAATGCTTATTCAAACTCTAATAACTTAGTTCAGACTCAACCTAACTTAATTGCAACTGATTCATGGAAAAATTAAGCTATAACCAAATTCACTCTTAATCTAAAATTCAGAATTGAAATTTACTTGAAAAGAAAATCTATTTACTTTTGCAAAATAGAATCTATTTAGGTATGCAAGAAAATAAATATTAATCAAGAAAATAGTAACACTAAATTCTATGAATGAATTCCAAACAAGCTTCAATTTTATCTTCACATCAATCATTGTTATTTCTCCCATTAAGACCACATGCATTTGAAAATAGTTATTACCTATAATTCCTATGAACATCAATTAAATCTACAGTAAACAAGTGAATCTTAATCTTCAATAAATTATAATGAACTACCTTGAGAACACAATGAACTTAATGTAAGAGTATAAATAATTGTAGTTACTAACAATGATTAAATAGAGATCAACAATCTTAACTTTCCAATTGACACAAATTGAACATAAATTAACTAAATCAAAAGAACATAACACAAGGTCACCTCCTTCAGTTGAGTGGGCCCTACTCTTCCTTTGGTGGGACCTTTAACACAAAGATTCGAATTAACTCATTATTTACATGCAAATTTTCCCAAATAGGCGAGTAGAACAAAAGTGTGTATTAAAAACATTACAATGTTCATTGAAGAATTATCCAACTCCAGACTAAATCTAAGGATGGATATTTATAGGAATATCCATTATTTGAATTCAAAATCATGGCACTACCCGCCAAGATATAAAGTGGAAAATTAAAACTAAAACATAACTCAAAGTATCATAGAGAATTTTGCTTCATAATAGATGGAACAAGGAGTTTCCAAAATAGCTAAGGGAGTCAATTCAAAATCATGATGAATTAGTATCCAGCTGGACCGTTTAGGAGCACAATTGATTCCACATTATTAAACAAAAAGTTTAACAAATCCACCACATGAAGCAAGCATTTAATCACCTGAACGAATTCCTCAAAGATAGGATACTATTATGACAAAAAATATTTCAAACTTCATAATCATTCCATCATTAACATCATTAAAAGCAACACATTCAATGCAAAATATTATTTCTAATATATCCTCAAATTAGTTAAATATAAGATAAAACAAGAAAACATATAAGTATATAATCTACCGCCAACCATGTCCTCATGGTTGAGGATCTGGTAAATTCTTATTTATGTTCACCATCCAAGTAAATAACTAAACCAAATCAACATCCTGCAACATATATTCTAAGTAGGTCCTAGGATGAGCATAACCATTCAATGTTTCAATTTCATTCATCCATTCTCTTAAACTCTCCCCTATAAACTGTGGAGATGCATCAAATGTAGGTGCGAGAATTATGATCAAGGGTGATATAAATATCATCCTAATCCAATTGGCTATCTGCTCCTAGATGACATCAATCAAAGTTCTCACTCTAGTGAGACTCTAGGTAATGTTCCTTGGTGATATGGGTTCTCTTCTCCTTAATGGTGTTGTAATACTACATAACTTCTCTTGATGTAGTTAAAGCTCTGTATGGAAGTTGATCCTGAATATTTCTAAAAACTTGAATGCTTTTAGAAATATTCCTCCTATAAACTAGTGCTACATTCTGTGACATTACAAAATACCTGAATATGGCTCTAAAATTCCTTGACTAGGGGGTCTCATTTCTCATAGGCATACCCAACTTCATCTTTGCATCTTTGTACTGAGATACCCAATTTTCCCATTCAACTTGATTCTATAGCAATGATGCAAAAGACCTAATTTGTGACTCTCCAATAAAAACATTAAGAAAGGATTGAGTAAAATGACCAAGAAGAAAACCATGTTGAAAGTATTCACACATCTGGTTCTGAATAGTTGGATGACTACTGTAAAATTCTTTAAGAAATTCATTGTCATTATCATAATCATTTTTTCTCTTAAGAACCATCTAATTGATTTTCCATTGGAGAAATCTTTCCCTAAAAAATAATGCATATAACCTTGATGGTTTTCTCATAGAAAATATTGCAAAGGACAGTTGTACAACTTGCTGAAATCTTTCATTCGCTTCATTTCTTTCTTTTTCTAACTGTTGATTTTGACTTCTCAACTAATTATTTTCTTGTTTTAATTTCATTGCTTCCAGAGAAAGGTATCTCCTTGGAGCAAATGAGGTGGAAGCCTCATGAGAATATAATTTACTCAATTGTTGTCTTAACTGCTCCTCTTTTTTCTCTAATTTTGCCTTCAATCTTCCTATTTCTTCTACACTTAACCATGATGTATCCTCTGCTCGGGCTAATTCTTGTGCATTAGCTTGTTGTAAGGCCTTTTCTATTTTATTTATTTGTCCCTGTAAAATGCTTTATTTTTCTATGATTTCTTTTTCCATTTGTTCTGCTTTATTTACATATTGTTACAATTCCTCTTCTTTCCTTTTTAGATTCTCTTCAAGAAATTGAATTCTTATTTTCTCTTCCTCTAACTTTGCTTGTACTCTTGACATTTCCATTTCCTTTGCTATCTCTTCTTCTTCCTCCATTTCCTCTCCTTCCTTCATTTGAGGAGATTTCTCTTGTTCGAACACTAGCTCTTTATCCTTCTTTTAAAAACTAGCAAATGTGGAGAAAAATATTCGGTCTCCTCATCTTTATATTTCTCAAAAGCTTCTTTTTCCTTTATTTGATGATCAAAATTTTCAACAGAGCTATCTTTTATTGAAATATGAGGAGATTTCTTAGCATGAGGTGAGCTATGGACTTCTAATATAGGGATTCTTTCAGGAGTTGGAGGTGGAATTTCATGCAGACTTACAACATGTTCAAGAGACTATATAGGGGACTGGACTTTTTCATGGCCTCCTAAAGTGTCTTGATGGGATTCAATAGGTTGCTTAGATAAACTATCAGGATTTGAAACATGGGTGTCAGAAGTACAAGGGTTTTCTTCTCTTAACTCTTGTTTTTTTCTTTTTACTATGGGTTTCCCTAATGGATTCCTGTAGCTTCCTTTTTTTTGTTTCTACCCATTTTTAGAAGATTCTCCTTTTTCAATTTTTACCCTTTTTTCCGCAGGCCCCTTCTTGGGTTTTCTTCCATGCTTAACAATGGGGGCCAACAAAAATTCTAGCCACCCTTCCCTACCAGACTCTTTTCTCATAAAATGATGCTTGATTATCAAATGTATCAAACTATGATATCTTATAGATGATACACCCCTAGATTTTCCCCTAGATACCATAGAAGAAATTTGAGAAAATAGAAAGGCAAGTAGGTTAATTTTTGCAGAAGGCCTGGTATTACCATACCTTAAATTTTTTAAAATCCACATGCATGGTCCTAATATTTTACCATATTGTCTTTCACAAGTGAATAATTTCATTAGCCACATCACAACTCTTTTCTAGGGCTCCTCCAGGCTATTGCGAGCAATTCCTCTTTGACTTCCTTTATGCCACTAAATCTTAGGCCACCTTTGAGGTTCTTTATGAAATGTTGAAACCAATTCTTCAAAACTAATATGCCCTTTATTGATAGGTTCTCCTTCAGTTGGAGTACCAAATAGTTCACTTATGATGGAAGGGTTGAACTCTATTACTTCCCCTCTTACTCTGGTAACATTAACATGAAAATTTATAACAAATTCCTTGACCAATTCAAGTTCAAAACCCTCATACATTTGAATAAAATCAAGCCACCCAACTTCTTCGAGTAGTCTCTCTGTCTCTGGATCCAAACTAAAATTTTGAGGCTTCAAATTTATCTTATTCTGCATTTGTTAGCTCTCCAACTCAATAGGGAAAATGGCGGTCATGATTGTTTAAGCAAAACACAAAATTAGCGCCTGTTCATTAAGATGCAAAAATTTCAAAAATCACACATCAGATGCAACAATTTCAAAAATCACATGTCACATCAAATCATCCGTTATTAATTTCTCTTTATTCCCTCTAGATGATTCATACACAACTAGTACTTTGCATTATGATTTACAAAGTTGGCAGCGGTGTTGACATAAGCAAATTCATTGGAGAAAATATGAAGATCTCATTATTACTCAAAATTACTGCAGGAGTAATTTAAATGTCACATCCTTATCTCTCAACCATCTTTTACAATAATTAATACATAATTATTACAACATTAATAACTATTGGGTGGATATTTCTATACTTAAAACATTTACCTAATTTCACATCATAATAACTAAGAAAATAATACTTACAATAAATGCATACCTTTTTATTTAATGTAGAAGTCAATCGAAGCATGCAACCTAACTTAGTTGGTGAAGATTCCAACAAGTCAATTAGAGAGGGCTCATAATTAACAAGAAAATTTATTACAGGGAACCTTGGGAACATCAGGAGTCATCAGGAGCAAATTGAAGTTGATCTAGGAAGACTGCCATTTCTAGTTTTCAGCCATTCCTCTTTTTTTTTTTTTTTTTCCATTTCTAGTTTTCTAGTTTTCAGCCATTCCATAGGAAGACTACCATTTATAGTTTTCAATCTATTCCTTTATTCAGAAGGTAAACTGCCATTTCTGGTTTTCAATCTACCCTCTTTATTCTTGCCTCTTTTTTTCAAAAGATTACTCAAGAGCACATTTTCCTATGGAAGAAATATCTTCCATCTGAAAATGTTCAATTCTATGTTGTAAATTTCATAGAAACTCCTCTTGATGTGGGTTTGTGATAAATCTTCAAATGATGACCGTTAACCAACATAATCCTTCTTTCTCCATATATTGGTATCAATTGAACAACTCCATCTTCAAAAACTTGATCAATTTCATAGGGTCCTATCCATCTTGTATAAAATTTCCCTCTAAACTCTTGGAATCTGGAGTCAAACAATAGTGCCCAATCTCCTTTCTTGAATTGTCTGGTCACAATGTGCTTATCATGCCATTCTTTTCTCTACTTCTGGATTATTTTTGTGTGCTGAAGAGCTTCCATTCTCATTTCATCAAATTGGTTCAGCTATAGAATCCTATTATTTTCTACTTTAGGCAAGTAAATACCAAATTCCAATGCTACTTTTAATTTCTACAACTCAAACTCAATAGGCATGACTGGAGTTTTCCAATATACTAACTCATATGGAGAGAATCCAATGGTTGTCTTCCAGGTTGTATCGTAAGCCGAGACTGCATCTAACCTTTCTGCCCAATCTATTTTCCTTAATGAAATAGTATTTGTTAATGTACCATAGAAAAATGGATCTTGGACATTCTCATGGTAATTTAGGTCTTTCTCTTATGATGTTTGACGTATTTTTCTTTGATTTAATGTTGCAATGTAACTTATGAATTCACATTAGGTCCTAAACATTCAAATTATGATGTCTTGTGAAACTGTTGTCAACTTTTGTAACACATTTTTACACTTTTCTAGACTCTTCCTATTATAATTCATCTAAAAATCATCTTTTTATCACTTATCAGGTCCTATTCTAAAGTGTTGTAAAGTCTTGTAACAAGCTTTCACACTTTTTTAGGCTTGTTATCACTATTTACACCTTTCTTATGCTTTATTTGGCCCCTTTATGCACTTACAAGTCATAATTAAGTGTATTTTTGAATGTAAACCATACAAACAACATTAAATACAACTTAATTCCCGACACCCACTTACAAGCCTAGAGTGGGACCCATTGACCATGGGTGGAAAATGAGTCCCTCTTTGCTCCAAATAAAAAATAATTCAAAATTTCCTTTGGGTTTTTATTCATTAAGACCTTATGTTGGCCTGTGATGTTGTATTATTGGGTAATTAGGGCATAATTGTGTATAAATAATTTTTTTTTCATCCATTTTAACCCCCATTCATTCACTAGTTCATCCTTGCATTCAATCTCATTCATCCACTTAAGCATCAAATCATCATTCAATCAAGAAATTATCAAGCATCTTGGAGTAGCCATTGACATACATTTAGACTTCAACAACACAAATTTGGTGAGTTTAGGACACTTGCATGCTGTTTCTTCATCATTCCTTGCTTACTTCTGTGCCATAGAAAATTGGACCCTTTGCTTGAAATGGATTAATTCATGATTTAACAAAGCCTTAATCTAGTGTTGTGAAGTATTTTATGCATCCACACTAGGTCTTGGACCATTGCAAATTAAATAAAATACATTTAACGATGTCTTGTGAAGGTGTTGTGAAGTGTTGTAATACATTTCTACACTCTTCTAGAATCTTTTATTATAATTCATTTAAATATTCATTTTTATTCATCATTAAGTCCTATTTTAAAGTGTTGTAAAGTCTTATAACCAACTTTCACACTTTTATGGGCATATCTCCTTATTTACACCTTTCTTATGACTTAATTGACCCCTTCATGCCCTCATATGGATTAATTAAGTGTATTTTTGAATGTAAACTAGAAAAACAATATTAAATGCAAGTTAATTCCTGACACCCACTTTTGAGTCTAAGGTGGAACCCATTTACCATGGGTGGCGAATGAGTCCTTCTTGGCTCTAATTTCAAAATATTTCAAATTTCTTTTCAGGATTTTATTCAAATTCACTTCATGTCAGCCTGTGATGAGGTATGAATGGATACTAAGGCACAAGATTGTATAAATAAGTTTTTTCCCCTCATTTTGACATCCTCAACCTTCTTCTAATCTCTAAAGTCTTCAATCCATAATCTTCTTATCATCTCTTATTTCATCAATCTTCTATCAACCAACTTAGGTTTCAAGGCATATAAAGATCAATTTTTAGACTCTTAAGGGCATATTCTACATGTTATGTTGCAGAATTCCAAGATCAATCATCATGGAAAGGTAATCCATTCCATTTTTTCATGTTTCATTCCTTTCATTCATCAATTTGGTTTAATTACCTAAATGGGGTTTGACCAAGGCAACCCCCCATGCCTTAACAAACAACATTTCTTCTTTTCTTCTTGCTTGTTTGCAGATTTAGGTCCTTTGGAAGCTTGAAAAACATTAGAAATCAAGTTGCAAAGCCATTCAAGTATTCTTCTCATTATTCAAGTCAAATCATCAACAAAAGTCACTTTTAGACCCAAATCCGACAATTTCAGAAGTAGAGACCTGTGGGAGACAAAATTGTAGATTTAACTCCACAAAATCTTCCTTTGATTTTCCATATTTTTGTAGGTGGAATGATTCACCACCCATGGAAAATGAGTCCTACCTATAGGTTTGAAAAGTAGTTTTCTTAGGTTTTGGATCTTGACTATAAGAAATCAGTTCCTGACACTTTTTCACCAGTTGGAGGATTGATTCACCACCCTTGGCGAATGAGTCCCACTATGAAAAATCAATAAAATCCATTAGCATTCGAGACACTCTAGACAACTCACATTTCATCTAGGTGCACTCAGATTTACCCCTGTACCTTTTGTTCTGCATAATTTCTCCATTTTCATAGTTGTTTGCATATCATAGTGTGTTTTCAAACATAACTTAAATTGCACTTTTGCATTCATTTTAGATCATCTTAATCAATTAATAGCATTTAGTTCACTTCATTTACATCATATGACATTGCATACATCCTAATTTGAGTGTTACATAAGCATTTGTGGATCTAATCTCTCTCCTTTTAGGTGAAAAACCCTATAAGAGTTAGAGTCCATTTGGGTCCAAAAATCTATGTTACAATTTCATTTCATTTCTTTATCAAGGGTTTGATTACCAAAGTGGGATTTGACCAAGACAAATCCCTATACTCTAACCCTTCACCATTTTTTCGCTCTTTGCATGTGTGTTTACGGGTCTTGTAGGAAGATTTGGCAAAGAAATAAGTGTTGGAAAGTGGTCAGCAAGTCATCAAAGTGTTTCAAGTCAACCAAACCCTAATTCAAGCTTGGAGACAACATACAGTCTGTTTTCTACATATTTGACTCTGTTAACCTAACAAGAAAACAAGTGCAGATCTAGACCCATAGGATTGACTCCTAAATTTGTAGATTTTTGGAGGAGGATGGATTCACCATTAAAGGCAAATAAGTCCCACTAGTAGGTTGAAAAAGTTGATTTTTTCAGAATTCAGTTCTCGACAGTCAAAACCCAATTTCAGGTCATTGTACCAATAGGAGGATTGATTCGCCATCAGTGGCGAATGAGTCCCACTGGTCATAAATAGTGATTTTTTCTAGTTTCTAGAACCTTCCAGGATCAGCATTCAACTTCCAGGTGCACTCTGTTCAATCTCATTCAAATTTGTTTACATTTGTCTATGTTTTTAGTTCATTTCTACATATCACACTGTGTTTTCAAACATTGCATATTTCATTAGTTTTGCATTCATAATCAGTCAATTTCACCACTTAGTTGCATTTAGATCATTTTACTTAGTCATAATTACATCATACATTCCTTAGTTTGAGTGAACCACCTCAATTTTTGGGTTATATCTCTCTCCTTTTAGTTGAAAAATGCTAAGAGTGCAAGAGAAGTACATAGAGCACAACTAAAATTGATGGTTCATTTTGGTGAACCTGCATATTGAACACATTATCTTTCTAATTTTAATTTGCATTCACATCCTAGGACTCATAGCATTAGCTTTTGCATTGTTGTTGCATCCTAGGGTTTATAAATTTACATTAGTGAATATCTCATATAGATTTCATTCTTGCACTTCAAAACATTAGAAACACCAAAATTCTATACCTGCATCCTCATTTTGCATCTAAAACACAAAAAAATCATCCCTAGACTCATTTGCCACCCTGGGCGGATCAGTCCAACTGCACATTTTGAACTGCATTTTCTAGCATTTTCTAGGAATTTACTGCATTTCAATTTTCTATTGTTATTTTTCTATTCCAGTTTACATATTTTCTATTATTTGCATTTTACTCCTAGATTGCATTGCATTTGAATCCATGCCACCTCTTGTGGTATTTGTATGAGTGTTTGGTGCCCTATTGATAATACTTTAGTGAGAAGAAGTTCCCAACTCATGGCATCCCACAATAATACACTCTTTTTGGACCTTGGGTTGTCTCAAGCTCCTACTCCTGGTATGGACAATGGTGCATTAGACATGAATACTACCACTAGTACACCTTTACCTTCACAAACGATGCATGTTGACACACAAAAAGATCAAATTCCACAAGATAAAGTCATTAGTATTCATGAAGATTTTACACATTTGCAACAAGATTTATTTCTTGAAAACATTTCCACCACTACCATACCTTCCATAGAAAACCTTCACCGCTTCATTGAAAGTAATGATGTCTTAAAAGTTATGAAAATAATTGTTGAGATATACAACAAACATGTTCCTTCCACTTCCCAACCAACAAATATTGTGGTTAGCCAAGGAGGATCTCACATTCCTCCTCATTCAACCATAGCATCCATACCCACTTATACCACTCCTAAAGTTACAACAACCATGCAACAAGTTAGTCATGTGACTCCTTTTGCTATTCTAACTAGCATTCCTAGTTGTTTTGAGGCATCAAATGTTCCATCCTCCACCACCTTCACCCCTCTTAGTTTCCCCTTCACTTCTCCTAATATTACATATACTCCATCACCATTCTCCCTTCCTCCTCATACCACCTACACCAACCCCCTCATTACACAACTCTTTAACATTGTTTCCTCTATGCAACAAAAAATATCCACCATAAGCCAAAGTCAAAATGCACCACCCACATACTATGTCCATAGTAGCCCATTATCCTTAGAGATCTTAAGAACATCGATGCCACAAGGAATTGAGATGCCTAGTTTTGATAAGTACGGAGGTAAAGGAGACCCTACTAATCATGTTAATGCCTATACAACCTTGTGCAGTGACTTTGTCCTTGACGACAAATTGTTAGCTAAACTATTTCCTAGGACCTTAAAGGACACTGCCTTGGAGTGGTTTTCAAACTTACCCAATCATTTAATGAACTTTTTGATTCCTTTATAAGTCATTTCCAAGTCCATATGACTCCCAAAAATACAATGGCCAATTTAATGAGGTGTAAACAAAATGCAAATGAAAAATTAACTGATTTCATTTCACACTATTAGTCATTGTACGCTCAAGTAAATGTCAAGATTCCTGATTCACATCTCCAAAAGATGTTTATTGAAAACTTGCAAACTCACATTCAGGATAGGTTGACCATGATGAAATCTACTTCATTCATGCATTTATGTACAACCCTTTGTGACTATCACAACTTAGTTACTAGTCGTGATTCAAAGTCCACTTCTAACCGAGCTGAGAAGTTTGAACAAAGCAACCAAACTAACACGCAAAACTTTCAAAAACCAAACAGAGGCTTCTTAAAATTCAATCCCCCTCCCCCATAACCAACTCAACCTGTGCCTAACCAAGTGGCAGTTGTTAAATCAGCGGTGCCCTTTACCTATGGGGACCCAAAGAGATAATTTACCCCCTTACCCGATACTCTCCATAACAAAATGAATCAACTACTACAACAATAGATGATTACTTTTCCAGTCGTTAAACCCCTTGATACTACCAAGCCTTTACCCCCCACCTTTAAACCAAATTCTTGTTGTCATTTTCATCACCAAAATAGACATGACACAGAACAATGTAAGCATCTCAAACACTTAGTTCAATACCTCATTGATTATGGTTGTTTGTCCATTGCGGATTTCAATGATCAAGGCAATAAGTCTATTCCAACCCCCAATAAAAATTTACAAATATTTACCAACCCCATGCCTAAACATAATGTTTCATTTGTCAAATCTAGTGAACCTTCAAACACTCATGTGATGAATATTGATACAAATGTTGAACAACATGATTCTACTCCAAATGTTACCCATGTTAATCCTATGGATGAACTTGTGGGTACGATAGACGTCATCCCTCGTAAGGGCCCAACTAACAAATCTCTTGATATTAGTTTTTCTTCTCATGAAATACATAAAAATATTCCTAATGGTCCTCTTTACATAGCCGACCGCATCTATGATAAGCCCACCAAAGGGATATTAATAGATTCTGCCTGTGGCAAGAATGTGATCACGGAAGAATTTTTAGTATTACATGATCTCTATCAAGATGATTATGACAAACCAACCACATGGATTAAAAAAAATACTATTTTTGAGTTCCCTACAATTAGATCGATCGTACTCCCATTACAAATAGGACCTAAGACATTGGATGTAACTGTTGTCAAATAGACTACACCCAAATGCTTGAATGACTAAATTCAGCAATTTGTTGAAACATGGGAACTATCTTCAGGCTATGGGTATTCCTATGGCGAAGATAGACCTACAGATTCTAGGCTGGTTCCTATATGATTCTTCTATTTTAACTAATGAAACTGGTTGGGAAAAGGGAAGAAAGTACTGAAATGAATGCAAAAACTAATTTGTGTTCTGGCAATGCACTTAGATAGTGATGTTGCATGCAACTTGTTTCACAATTACTTCTCAATAAACCTATTCGCACAACTAAATTTGAACAAACCGCATAAATAATTTATATAAAGGCTTGACTGCATTACCATCTTTGAAGGAAAAGAACGTCTTTACAACTAAAATAGTAAAATAAGTCAGATGCATAACATATAACCCATTGAATCAAAACTTAGTTGTATACAAGCACCTATGAATGAGATGGGAAAATAAAGGTTCCTGAGATTAAAAAATGATATATTCCTTATCAAATCATTCACATAGCATGACACCTGAGATTTTGAAGGCAAATACTTAGTACACTGAAAGGTAAAAGGAAAGCTTTGCAAATTGATAAAACTTGATTAACCTGTAATAACCTACTGAATGTATTAATCTTGAAAAATAAATTGAGTACAAGATAGTATTATTTGCATAACGCAAAGGCAGAAAACAAGAACTAGAGGAAAAAGATAAACTTTTTCCAACATATACAATGAGATGCAACTCCAAAGTGTATGAAGGTGAAATTGAAAGTCAATTTCAGTATAGAAAATGACAATTCCAAGGCAAATCTCGAGCAAAAATAAAGATCTGGAAAAGAAGAGCTCAAACTCATGCAAAAATGAGTGAACTCAGGCTCAAAGTCAAAATCAACTCATGACTAACCCATAGAGCACTCAAAATGAACTGAAAATCCCACAAAAAGTGGGCCCAAGCATGCAAAAGCCACCTTGTTTTAATCAATCTACCCAAGATAACCGTGCATGATGATTAAGCATCAAAACTAGTACTGAAACTGAATATGAGACTCACTATTTTCTCCACTTGTGCATGAGCGAATTTTTTTTTAATAATTTCCCCCTTTTACAATAGTTGATTTAAAATTATTGAAAAGCAATTAATAAAATTTCATTTAATAACTTTCAAATACAACTTTACAACAGAATAAGGAGAAAAATAATAAAATAAATGTTTTGCAAAAAACAACTTCCCCTTATGACTCCCCTCCATGCGTATTCATACTTAGCATATTTTTCTAATTTCATCACCTTTACATAGCATGTGTGATATCAAAATATTAATAGAGACCACATCATTGGAAAGGGTCGACCACATAATATTTAGGAACTTTGACTTGAAGTCAAGGCCATCAACAATAATTTAAAATGATTTTATTTTTTAAAACATAAATAAAAAATTGACACCATTTGAGTTAGGGAAAGTAAAAGACATTGAACCCTAAATGATTTCATTTTCACTTGTACTCTTTTGGGAGATGTATGTTGCTAGCCACCGCAATGAGAGGAAGGGTTTGGAATCTGAAACCTCACATTTTCATGCTACTTCATATTGATCTTCCTCTGTGAATTTTGAATCCCTTCATGAATCTAATGGTAAGTGTTTTAGATTGATTTGTTGCACTTATAATTTCATTTTTTAAGTATTTCCATGCCATTAAGACGTGGTTGTGATAGCTTCTTCTTCTTTTTGATATATTTCTTTGTGCATGATTTTTCTGTCAACTCCTCATCTTCTTGGCCGCCATTAAGAATTTGATTTGCATCTTGAAAGGAGAAAGCTGAAAGAACTTCATTGTATCTTATGAATTCCTCCACAATAGTAACGAGGGTAAGCAAGATGTATTCTCAGGCTGCCATTGAAAATTTTATTTATTGATTTCTAAATTTAGAAACCCCGAATGGCTGTGACTGCAATATTATTACTCATGCAAACTCCAAGTGGGTTTCATTTTGTGTAGAAACTTTTGTTATTTGTTCATTGTAAATGCTCTAATAGGCAAGAATTTGTTTTGTGTAGAAATGCCTTCCATTGTGATTTCTAACTTCTCGGTATCTTTCCTTTTCACTGCATTCCCCTAGTGCTCCTTTGTCGTTATTTTAGCTGTCATAGGGCCACCCCAGAAATTTATGTATGTTTCTACCATTAAAGGCTACAGACCTCATGGCATTCTGGGTATTTTTCACTATGATTTGTAGGTTGCGGGATTCCTTATCATGCTTGAGGGTTTCTTCAACCTTTATTAGCAAGGATATTATTTTTGTTGTCACATGCTACTACTTGGCTCCATTTCTTTACTATGTAATACAAAACTATCATCCTCATCAAATCTTGATGTGGCTCCTAGATTATGTATTATATTTGTTACTGGCTGAGGCTCATTCCACATTCATTTATTTCCAGTGAAGTTGAGAATATGAATTATTTAATAGCTTCAAAGACTTGGTGAATCCTTTACATATTTAACGTTTGGAGAAGTTCAATATTAGTATTGTCTACATCTTTCAACCTACTCATATACCTCTATAAAATAGTTTTCTCTTGACCCAACTTATTGCTTGCCTCTATCTTCTTCACCATCGATCTGCGTTATGTGTGGCCATTATGGTGACTATGTATTCAAAAGAGAGCCTACCACTATTTTGTGCCTTCTACAAGGGGTTTCAATACTATGTTTTTAAGCATTGAATGCCTACCTCCCTATGCATACATTCTGTGATTATACTCATATGTTGTATCTTTGATCATGAATGAAGAATTGCGTTGGTACCATGACTGCACTTTTAGAACCTTGCCATGCTACATTTTCTTTCAAAACTATGCTTGAAACTTCTAGTGACTCATCTATTTCCGCATAAAATGGGGTACTCTTCATATAAATGATGGTCTACTCTTGCATTATACTACCCTGTTTACTATCAAGGATGCTTTCCCAGTCTTTAATGACTCTCATAAACTTTAGTGACTGTCTTTTAGTTCTGATATTCATATAAATTAAGGCTGCTCCTCCATGAAATGATTGTCAATGGCTTGTATTGGATCACCAAAAGTGACTAATGCTTTTGTATATATGCATCTCTTGAATGATGAGTGAAAGGATTATTTGCTCAATTTGTTTCTATCACAATGAATCAAAGGCTACTCTAATGAATTCCTCTTATTACAATAGTATTTTCTTGATGAATATTCTAATATCAATGACTTTCATATATTGATGAGAGAGCATCCTCTTGATATGCTAGGCTCGACCCTTGTGAGAGCCCATTTTTCTCCACATATCTTTCAAAATTGATCATGAATGAACCTATTCCTACACATTTAAACAAACATGTTAGCAAAAAAATGAAGCTAAAAGCTTCCATTGAACTTCATTCTCCTTTAACTTGATCATCTAATACATGCTTGAAATGATGTAGATTATATTCCTGTTGGCAATGTAGGTATAGGATTGATTTTGATTCATCATTGCTTAGAGTTAATCTCTAATATCATCTTCATTCATCCTATAGAACAACTTAAGGAGGCTGGAGTTAGAGAACCTAGAAAGCTTCAACAACACCAGTCAAAGATATCAAGAATCATTGGCTCCATCATTACAAGCAATGATGAACCACCCTCCTTTCTATGTTTACATTGTCTATAGATGTATATTTTACAATCTATTTTTGAATCTATCATTTGATTACGTAAATCAAATTTAGCTACTCCCATGGCTTGTATGGGACCTTTATTTTTACAATATGAATAAAACAATGCAAATTTATGAGTTCTTCTATTACAAAAATTTGCATGATAAAATTTTGGAATTCAATGAATACTTTTAGCGAAAATTTTGCACCTTTCTGTTATGAATGCAATTCAGCTCTACCTATTTTGAGTTGAAGCTAAAAATAGGTAACTGTAATATTTTATATCATTCCACAATCGAATCAGTTCTAGCTACGGCTAGGTCATCCTTGGCTTCACTCGATGAAAGTTGTTCCTTTAGTTTTTCACAAATGTTTGAAGTTTCTGCATGAAAATGAGACATTTAACATACACAATAGTAGCTTTAATCCATTTTCCTCTAAAGGTAATTTTTCCTTAGAAGCCTTTTGGCTTGAACCTATGGAACCCATCACCCCTCGCAAATATTTCTTTTTCATTGCCTATCAAAAGTTCAAAGCCAAATGAATAGCTGAATTGTCTCTTCGCCCCATGTCCCTTTCCACTTATGCTACTCCTATAATAGATGAGACAATGCTTCAACCTAAATTTGAACCTGAATAAACAATCCAACCTCATGAGAAACCAACAACAAAGACTTCACCTTCATCATCTAAACACCCAAGAGATAATGAAACTAACACCGTCATGCCTCCTCACATTTAAAATGTTTATAAAGCCAAAGAGAAAGTGATTGACCCATCTCCTTCGGTTCCTTCCATTCCTCCTCCCTAGCAAGACAAGGAGCCTATGTTGGATCAACCCACTTTGACACCTCAACAACTTAAAAATTGAATCAAAGAAACCACGGGGCTAGGGAGCATAGGTGTCATCATCGTCTCCTTGCTTGTCAATCACAAATGGAAGAAAACAAGGAAAATCAACCTCCACCTTTAACAGAAGAAATACCTAATCACCCTCCTCCTCCTGACCTACCACAAGAAACTACATTACAACCATCACAATAAAACGATCTGATACAACAACCACAACTCTTAATACATCCTTCATTGGAAATTACCATTCATCCTCCTATCATGATTAACCTTGATGATGATGATGAAGAGGAGATCTCTAAAATAGATGAAGAGTTGCATAACGATCTAAATTCTTTATTTTCATCCTCCATGAGCTTAAATGACAAATCTCCTACAGCAAGTGAAGAACTTGGTACTTCCCCTAGTTCGACACTTGCAATTCTTCCTTTGGACAGTCAACTGCCCTCGCAATACACTGAACATGATTGGGAGACAGATGACTTGTTAGATGGTTGACTTGCACTTTCCTTGCTAGCATTTTTCATTTTCCTTTTTGATTTTTCTTTTATGCTTCCATGTGTGTATCATGTTCCCCTGTACTGTGCTTTTTATATTCTCCTCTCTTTGTGCACTTCCTCCTTTTGTACCTCCATTCTTCTATATGTTGTACATTACTTTTTCCTTTCATCCTTGTTTTGTGTTTCTCCTTTTGGAGATGGTGCAAAGCATTGAGACAGCCTATGTCTCTTCCATGTTTACCCAAATGGTCCCTTTTCCTTTTTACTTCATCTTTTCTTGTGTTTTTCCTTTTGGGGATGATGCAAGGCATTGAGACCAAAATGTCTCCTTCATGTTCAAAAACTTTTTCATTTCATTTCACCTTTTCATTTTCTTTTCACTTATGTTTCTCCTTTTGGGGATGATGCACAACATTGAGACTGCAATTTCTCTTCCATGTTGACCCAAAATGGACTTTATTTTTCTTTTGTTTTCGCTCTCTTTGTGTCATTCTTCCAGTTCTATGTATTCGGGGAATGATGATATTTCCAAGCTCTTTAATAAAAATATTGCAGAAACAAAAATACTAACCCCAAATCCATAGATCCCTTATGTGTTTGGTGTGTTCCTTTTTGGGGGCAACCCCTCTTATTTCTTTTTTTTATTTTTCTTCACGTGACGAAGCCTTACTCGGAAACATATGACTTGGCATAGGGCTTTCCAAGTTGGCTCTCATGTCTTTTTTTCTTTTTGCATTCTTTCTTTGCTACTTTAAAGTAATTGCTCACATAACGATGTGTATAAATTCCTTTAAAGTGGGGGCATACATTGACATTGTTCATTGGCATTCTTGGTTCCTAGTGCAGCCTTGTTACTTCATACGATGCGTTTGTCACTTTGTGGATGACATTGGGTGTGATGTCTTTCATAAGTGTGATCTATCCTAGCATGTTGCATACCTCTTAGTGGCCTGATGCGACACACTGCATCCCCTAAGTTGTGAATATTCTATTCTTTCATTGGTCCTCTCTTGGAGACATTAGACATAATGCTCCCTAAGTTATAGACCTTGCATGAACTAGACAAGACTCATTTGAACATTTCTTTTGCATTTTACATTTTTTCATTCATATGGCCACCTTGCATAATGCAACTTGCATGCCTGTGGTACCATTTTATTTGTTCATGAGTTCTAAGCATATGAAGCTTTTCTTGTATCATGGAGAACTAACCAATATTTCCCTTTGTGGTGCCTTATTAAAGTTATCAGGAGGTATAACTTTGGTATGGTTGAGCGGGAAGCCCATTCTGAGGAAAAAATTTCCCCATAGCCACCTATTTTGTTTGTGAGTGCATACCACCCATGCATATGTTTCTCACCTTTTGGGCCTTCTCACCCAACAAACTGCCATGAGTTATGTCACCCCAAAGTGAGTATGCATTTTCTTTTTCGGACAAACAACCTAGATCCGATCCACAACTAGTTGGACAAATGATCGAAGCTTGATCCAACTTTTTCTTTCTCTTTCATATGTGTGTTCCTTTGTTCTTATGTTTAGTGTGCCATGGAATCTTCATCCTAGGGGATTGATCATCCCTCTTGATCATTTTCATTCCATCTTACTAGCATAAGTGCATTTGGACGTCCCTCTCAATATGCATGGCTACTTTAGTGTGAGTTTGAAGCAAGTTCATCCTCTCACTAAAGTGGGGGCTAAATGTACCATAGAAAAATGGATCTTGGAAATTCTCATGGTCATTTAGGTCTTTCTCTTATGATGTTTGACCTATTTTTCTTTGATTTAATGTTGCAATGTAACTTATGCATTCACATTAGGTCCTAAATATTCAAACTATGATGTCTTGTGAAGTTGTTGTCAACTATTTTAACACATTTCTACACTATTCTAGACTCTTCCTATTATAATTCATCTAAAACTCATATTTTTATCACTTATCAAGTCTTATTCTAAAGTATTGTAAAGTCTTGTAACAAGCTTTCACACTTTTCTAGTCTTGTTATCACTATTTACACCTTTCTTATGCTTTATTTGGCCCCTTTATGCACTTACAAGTCATAATTAAGTGTACTTTTAATGTAAACCATACAAACAATATTAAATACAAATGAATTACCAACACCCAATTACAAGCCTAAAGTGGGACCCATTCACCATGGGTGGTGAATGAGTCCCTCTTGGCTCCAAATTCAAAATAATTCAAAACTTCCTTAAGGTTTTTCTTCATTAAGACCTTATGCCGGCCTATGCTGCTATATTATTAGGTAATTAGGGCATAAGTGTGTATAAATAATTTTTTTTCTATCCATTTTAACCCCCATTCACTCACTAGTTCATCCTTGCATTCAATCTCATTCATCCACTTAAGCATCAAAGCATCATTCACTCAAGCAATCATCAAGCATCTTGGAGTAGCTATTGACATATCTTCAGATGTAAACAACAAGGATTTGGTGATTTTAGGACACTTTCATGTTGTTTATTCATCATTCCTTTCTTATTTCATTTCATTTCTTTATCAAGGGTTTGATTACCAAAGTGGGATTTGACCAAGGAAAATCCCTATATTCTAACCGTTAACCATTTTGCCCCTCTTTGCATGTGTGTTTGGAGGTCTTGTAGGAAGATTTGGCAAAGAAATAGGTGTTGGAAAGTGGTAAATAAGTAATAAAAGTGTTTCAAGTCAATCAAACCCTAATTCAAGCTTGGAGACAACATACAGTCCATTTTTTGTAGATTTGACTCCATTAACCCAATAAGAAGACAAGTGCAGATCTGGACCCACAAGCTTGACTCCTAAATTTGTAGATTTTTGGAGGAGGACCAATTCACCATCAGTGGTTAATAAGTTCCACCTGTAGGTTGTAAAAGTTGATTTTGTCAGAATTCAGTTCCTGACAATCAGAAACCAGTTTTGGGTCACTTCACTAGTAGGAGGACTGACTCACCATTAGTGGTGAATGAGTCCCACTAGTCATAAAAAATGATTTTTTCTAGTTTCCATAACCTTCTAGGATCAACATTCAACTTCCAAGTGCACTTTGTTCAATCTCATTCAATTTTGTTTGCATTTATTTATGTTTTTAGTTCATTTTTGCATATCACACTGTGTTTTCAAACTTTGCATATTTCATTAGCTTTGCATTCATAATCAGCCAATTTCACCACTTAGTTTCATTTAGATCATTGTACTTAGTCATAATTACATCATAAATTCCTTAGTTTGAGTGAACCACCTCAATTTTTGGGTTCTATCTCTCTCATTTTAGGTGAAAAACCCTAAGAGTGCAAGAGAAGTACATAGAGCACAACGAAAATTGATGGTTCTGTCAAAATATTTTCTAATTCTTGGTTATTAACTTCTACTTTCCCATTTTCTTGAGAATGATATGGTGTTGAATTTTTGTGTGTCATTTGATATCTTTGCATAAAAGCTTCCATCATAGCAGACACAAACTGAGGTCCTTGGTCAGATGATACTATCTCCCTTGGTGCATAAAATCTTTGAAGAATATGTTTGTACAAAAAATAAGCTACTTTTTCTTCCCTTTTTGTTGGTAAAGTTTTCACTTCAGCTCACTTTGTGACATAGTCTGTGCAAAGTAGAATATAGTGTTGTCCTCTCAAAGGTGGATCAACAAGTCCCACGAAATCAATTCACCATTTCTTTAATGGTTCTAGAGATATCTGAGGTTGTAACAGCATCTCCATTATTGATGTAGGTCTTTTGATGTGCTGACATTCATCACAATTCTTAACAAAGAATGAAACATCCTTTGTCATAGATGGCTAAAAATAACTAGTTCCTAAGATCTTATGAACTGTTCCGATCACTGAATAATGTTCTCCTTCTAGCTAATGATGGAAATCATGTATGACATCATAAACATTTATTTCTGCAATAAACCTATGAATAACATGATCAAGACACATTTTAAAATAAAATTCCATTTATCCATTGGAATCTGGAACTTTCATGAATTAATCTCCTTTTTTGCTTAGGATTAAAATGATTTGTACACTTCCTTGTTACAAGATAATTTGCAATGTTAGCAAGCCATGGAGGATGAATTGATATTGCAAACAAGTGCTCATCTAGAAATGTGTCATCTACTGGCTCTTGATCACCCTACAAAACAATTCTTGAAAGGAAATCAACGTCCTAATGCATTAGTGTTAAAAGTGGATTTGAGTAATAATTGAAATTTATTTAGTTGTTTAAGGTAGAATGTAAAGTGAATATTTGATTTATGTTTAGTAATTAAATGTGATCCAAATTTCCACTAATATCTCTCCATAAAGTGTTTAAGATGATACAATGCAGATAAATGAGTTATTAAATAACTCATGGTAAGAAGAAGCTACACACATTTGTAGCTAAGAGCTCCAAACATACCCTCCAAAAAAGGATTTCAAGACATATATGGGAAGATAAAGAAGACTCCTCTAGAATTCTAACATATTCCAATATTGTTGCAAAATTAATGAGTATCAATCACTCCTAAATTGGTGGCTAAGCATGTAGTTCATGACAGCTAAAGAGATCTCTTCTGCCACATTATCTTTCAATAACTCAACTTATCAAAGTAGGTAAGTGTCATTAGTGATAATGGAATGTTCTTCAAGATAATCAAAAAATATATGGTCAAGCAAACTGAAGAATAATCCATTCATTCATGTGGAGAATTGAAGGTTCCCTAAAAATCAAGCACCTAGAAATTGTCAAAAATGCAGTCTCAGTAAAACAATGATATCTCCCTTGTTTGTTAATGAAATTCAAAAATTCAAAATGATCTAGAAATTATATTGGAACGGCTAAAACCCTTTTGAGAAATTGGAATGATTTGGATTAGGGAGGGAGCAATATGTGAAAAAAAATGATTGAGATAAAGGTGGCGAGATTAAAGGTAACAACTCCAGAATGTTGCAAGTTTAATGAACGGCCCCTCCAAAATAGGATGTTGGATCCACATTCTTAGTAGATTTCTTGGGTAGATATGACATATGAATTCTATAAATAAAATTTAATAAGTTGATTGAAGGAGGGGGGATTAGAAAGGCTTGTTTTAGCCTGAGGAAATAGGATAGTTTTAGTTTCATTTCAAGCATTGTATTTCCAACTTTCTAGAGTAAATTTGAATTCAAGAAAGCTTTTCATTTCCAAAAAAAAAATCACTTCCAAGAACTATGAAGTAGTTTATCCTTTTTCAATTATTTCAAGTGTTCCTTACATTAGTTCCCTTTCATGCAAATAGGATTTATTTGTGCAAGTAAAATAGATTGTCAAGCAAGTTTTCTAATCTCTCTCTTGCAAATAGCCATGGACACTGCCTTGGATTGATAAATTAAATGATGAGGATTACAAATTAAATGATGAGGATTACAACAAGCCCATCATTTTTTTCCAAAAATGATGAGCAAGGTCATTGAGGTCACTTCTTGCATCATTTAATCTTTCAATTATCTAATTGGGTGTGTCTTAGAGCTATATGCGATAAGGATGTCTCCACAAATAGGGGGTTTTGCACTGTAAACAATGAATTTTGGTTTCAATTTGACTCCTCCAGGAGCTCTCAGGAGCTCTCAAGAGTGGAACTTAACAAATAATTTCTAACTAATTATAAGGACTTAGTCCTAACTTATCTCTTAAATAATGCTTATTCAGACTCTAATAGCTTAGTTCAGACTCCACCTAACTTAATTGTAATTGATTCATGGAAAAATTAAGCTATAATAAAATTCACTCTTAATCTAAACTTCAGAATTGAAATTTACTTTAAAAGAGAATCTATTTACGTTTGCAAAAGAGATTCTATTTACATTTTCAAGAAAATAAATATTAATCTAGAAAAATAACACTAAATTTCATGAATGAATTCCAAACAAGCTTCAATTTTATCTTCCCATCAGTCATCGTTATTTCTCCCATTAAGACCACATACATTTGAAAATAGTTATTAAGTCTAATTCCTATGAACAACAATTAAATCTTCAGTAAACAAGTGAATGTTAATCTTCAATAAAGTGTAATGAACTACCTTAAGAGCATAATGAACTTAATCTAAGAGTATAAGTAATTGCAGTTACTAACAATGATTAAATAGAGATCAACATTGTTAACTTTCCAATTGACACAAATTGAACAGAAATTAGTTGAATCAAAAGAACATAACACAAGGTCACCTCCTTCGGTTGAGTGGGCCCTGCTCTTCCTTTGGTGGGACCTTTAACACTGAGATTCAAATTAAGTCCTTATTTGCATTCAAATTGGAAAAAATAGGCGAGTAGAACAAAAGTGTGTATTACAAACATTACAATGTTCAACAAAGAATCATCTAACTCCAAACTAAATCTAAGGATGGATATTTATAGGAATATCCATTATTTGAATTCAAAATCATGGTGTTGTCTACCAAGATACAAAGTGTAAAACTAAAAATAAAACAAAACTAAAAGTATCATAGATAATTCCTCTTCATAATAGCTAGAACAAGGAGTTTCCAAACTGACTAATGAAGTCAATTCAAAATCATGATGAATCAGTATCTAGCTAGAGTGTTTAGGAGCGCAATTGATTCCACATTGGTAAATAGAAAGTTTAACAAATCCACCACATGAAGCATTTAATCACTTGAACAAAATCCTCAAAGATAGGATGCTATTATGACAACAAATATTTCAAATTGCATAATCATTTCATCATTAACATCATTAAAAGCAACACATTCAATGTAAAATATTATTTCTAATATATCCTCAAATTAGTTAAATATAATATTTAAAGCAAGCAAACATATAAGTATATAATCTACCGCTATCATAGTTAATTAAGAGTATAATAAAGTATTTGTAAACATAAAATGATCAATTAAAGTGTCATTTTGAGCACTCATCATTTCTCCCCCTCTTGTTGTCAACCAATGTCCTCATGGTTGAGGATCTAGTAAATTCCTATTTTTGTTCACCATCCAAGTAATTAAGTCAACCAAATCAACATCCTACAACATATATTCTAAGCAGGTCCTAGGATGGGCATACCCATTCAATGTTTCAATTTCTTTCATCCATTCTCTCAAACTCTCCCCTAAGAACTGTGGTGATGCATCAAATGTAGGTACAGGCATTATGATCAAGGGTGATATGAATCTCATCCTAATCCAATTGGATAGCTGCTCCTTGATGACATCAATCAAAGTTCTCACTCTAGTGAGACTCTGGTGCAGGAGCACCTAGGCAACACCAGGAGCTCAAGAGTGAATTGATGGTTTAGATGTTTTCTATGTTTTCAAATAAAGGTCATGTTGACCATAGGTGAGGAATAGCAAGTTTTAGTCTAATGTTGAAGTTTGGCAATTTTTGCAATTGTTGACAATTTTTGCAAAATAAGGCTCTTTTTTAGATTGAGCAGCCAAAAGGTTCCCATTTGAAGAATAACTATTTGAGAAGCATATTTAAATTTTTCCTCGACCTTTTTTTAAGGTTGGAAGTTCATTTGTATGGACTGTTTTGTTGGAAGTTGAAGAAAAATAGTGTTTTTGCAATTTTTTTTCTAGTTTTTGCTAAAGAACAGTGCTAAAATGGATTGATCAAGGAACTTAGGCCTATGTAGAATGTAGAGTAGTGCTTTTACAAGCTTTGTTTGTTAATAGTCAGTCATTCTATTCCTTTTCAAGCATTGTTAGTAAATATTTTGGAATTCACCCTGTTGCTGGCCTGAAACAGGCAGTTTTGAGAAAATGGAGGTTTAGAGCACCTTCCCACTTTACAAATTGTACGGCCTTTTGGGAAATGTGCCTAGACTCCATTCTTGTACATATGGTAGAATTTAGGAGTTGTGTGGTTTTAGGATTTTCTAGCAAGATGATGCCCTAGGCGAGCTAATGCAGGTCAGGCTAGGAAATGTTTGTTGTGTAGGTCACATTTCTTGCAGGGGTGATCAAATATGGATGATTTTCTTCTAGGAGGAGTTAGGGTGGTGTGTTACCTTATTGCTATATGAAGGATAAAGATCCATCTGTCCATTTGGTGTGTAAACAAGTTGGAA
This sequence comes from Sequoia sempervirens, assembly GCA_007258455.2. NCBI lineage: Eukaryota > Viridiplantae > Streptophyta > Pinopsida > Cupressales > Cupressaceae > Sequoia > Sequoia sempervirens. The sequence continues at coordinate 122,169 of VDFB02056587.1, read as the reverse complement.
GTTTGAAAACTGCCAGGAAAGGCTTGAAACCCTAGAGAAAGGTCGTTTTCAAGATTGAGCACTGTACGGACAGTTAGGGCACAAGACTTTGAAAATCTTTGAGAGGGCTTCAAATGGACCGAGAACCTTGAAGATAGCTTGGGGAGTCCTTTTGATATTTGTGAGTTATAACCTATTTTTTTGGTGAAGGAGACCTAATAGGGGCTCAAGGGCTACTAGCCTTCCAAACCCTAGGTGTAAGTTTGATGGGAGCGATGGATGGATGTAGACTTGGTGAACTTTCAAAAACCCTTGGAGGAAATTTTGAGGCCTTTTAGGACATTTCACCACCCCTGCAAGAGTTAATGGAGTGTTGAGGAAGATTGGTCTTTAGTATGGTGTAAAGGCTGAGGAAGAGTTGTGGCAATGAACCAAGGTGGACTTGGTGGTTGGAGTTTGTGATGGAAGAGGGGTTGGGCAGAAAAACCAAGGGATCCTAGTAATGAGTAGGGTCCTATGGGTTATATTTTTGAAGCAAAGCACCAAGGAGGTCTTATAAGGAAAGGCCTAGAGCAGGAATCAGTGATTGATTCCTCCAACCCCACTCCTTATCAGATTGGTATCAGAGCAAGTTAAAGATTTCAGAAGCATTTTATATGTTAGAGGTTGAGTCTAGTGATTCTTCCATCATGGTGACCAATGCAGAACTGGCTAAGATGGTTGAAGGAAAAGAAGAAGACAATAGGCTATTGAGGGAAAGAATAGCCTAACTTGAGGCAGCAGTGAGGAGTGCACAGTTTGAGGGAAGAATACCAAAAGAAGAAGAGGTTGTAGAGGAAGATAAGACCCCTAAACCTGACCCTATTTTGAAGGAGGAACCTTTCTTGAAGGCATTGAAAGCTTTGAGTGGGAAAGCACTTGAAGGTATACCACTTTTTAGTGGAAAGATGGAAGCTGATCTAGTTATGGACTAGATAGAAGGTATGGAAAACCAATTTGAATGTGATGGAATCACTAAAGCACAGAAGGTGAAGGTTGCTAAATCAAGATTGAGAGGATCATCCTTGACATGGTGGAAGTTCATTCAGATAGAGAGGGAAAAAGAAGGAAAACAGCCCATATCAACTTGGAAAGGAATGGTTGCCAAGGTGAAAGAAGCCTACATGCCATATGACTATGAGATTCAATTGCACAAGAAGAGGAAAAGTCTAAGGTAGAAAGACCAAGATGTAAACACTTACATTGAGGAGTTTCAAAAACTTTGCATGAGATATAATGTGATAGAGGATGAGAGTCTCAAGGTAGCTAGATACCTTAATGGTTTGAAATGGAACATCCAAGAGGAGATGGCTCTTTTGAGTCCTAAAATAGTACATCAATGTTACCAATTGGCTATCAAGATTGAGGAAAGGAACAAGAGGAAGCAAGATCAGGATTCTAAGGGCAGAGGCAAAGGCAGAGATCAAAGAGATCAAAGAGGACAGCGTGGTGGCTACCAAGGTAGAGGCAATGACCAAAGAAATCAAGGAGAATCTAAACTCACTGAGCATGGAGGTGAAACATCTTCCAGAGGTGGATATAACAGAGGAAGAGGACCTCAAGGAGGTTCAAACAGAGGAAGAGGAGCAGGCAGGAGCAATTCTTATTTTGCAAACATGTAGTGTTATCATTGTAATCAAATAGGCCATCTTGCTTATAGGTGCTTGGAGAAAGCATCTTCATCAAGTAATGAAAAGAGAGTGGCCTATGCACAAGAGGACACCATGAGTCCCAAAGCATCTGAGATCAGTCATATAGAATTTTTGGTAGGAGAGAATTTGATGTTTAACAGAGTCTTGATCAGACAACCAGTTAGGGAAGAACCCAAACAAAGAAGACCTCTTTTTAGAGTAAGGTGCAAGATACTTGGAAAAGTATGCAAGGTCATAGTAGACTCAAGTTCAACAGACAATATCATCTTAGAGGAGGCAGTAACAAAACTGAAATTGGAGAAGGTACCCCACACTAACCCCTACAAGGTCACATGGTTGAACAAAGGACAGACTTTTTTAGTGAACGAGCAAGTGACGGTGGAGTTTTCTATTGGAGGATATAAAGATAAGTTAGTTTGTGATGTTTTACCCATGGATGCATGCCATCTACTACTAGGAAGACCATGGCAATATGATAGAAGTGCTATTTATGATGGGAAAGAGAATACTATCTCATTCAAAAAGGATGGAAGGACCTTCAAACTGCAGTCACTGTCAGAAGAAGAAGAGGGACAGTCAAAGGCACCTAACATCATGTTGAGCAGTGGTAAGGAGTTCCTTAAGAACCTACACCAAGGGAATGAAGGATATGTGGCTGTGTTGCAACCTAAAGAAGAAGACAAGGCTGAAAAGATAGTCTTACCAGAAGCAGTCCAAAGGTTACTTGATAAGTACAAGAGCATAGTTAGTGATGGTACACCTGCAACCTTACCACCAAAGAGAGAAATAAGTCATCAAATTGACTTCATACCTGGAGCCTCATTGCCTAACAAAGTAGCATACAAACTTACACCAGAGCAGAACCTAGAGGTAGCTAGGAAAGTGCAAGAATTGTTGGATCAAGGATTGATTCAAAAGAGCATCAGCCCTTGTGCAGTGCCAGTGGTTTTAGCAACCAAGAAAGGAGGTAAGTGGAGACTTTGTACTGATTCTAGGGCAATAAATAGGATCACCATTAGGTATAGGTTCCCTATTCCTAGAATTGAAGACTTGATGGATTGTCTTGGAGGTGCTAAGCTCTTCACAAAGTTGGATCTCAAGAGTGGATACCATCAAATCAAAATTAAGGATGGTGATGAGTGGAAGACAGCTTTTAAGACAAATGATGGGTTATATAAGTGGAAAGTGATGTCATTTGGCCTCTCAAATGCACCTAGTACGTTCATGAGACTCATGAATGAAGTACTTAAGGATTTCATAGGGATATTTGTGGTAGTGTATCTTGATGACATACTCATCTTTAGCAAGACAGTAGAAGAACACTTGAAGCATGTGGAGATGGTTCTTAAAAGGTTGCAAGAGGAGAAGTTGGCAATCAATCTAGAGAAGTGTGAGTTCTTGAAGCAAGAGCTTGTCTACTTGGGTTTTGTATTATCCAAAGGCTCATTAAAGATGGATCCAAGCAAGGTGGAAGCCATCCTAAACTGGCCTACACCAACCACAGCAACAGAGGTAAGGAGTTTTCATGGATTGGCTCAATTCTATAGAAAATTCATAAGGAACTTTAGTGGTATATGTGCACCAGTTCTAGACACAATCAAGGGTGGTTTGAAAACTAAGTTTGTGTGGAAACAAGAAGCTGAGAAAGGGTTTGAGAAACTGAAACAAGAAGTGGCAACTCAACCAATTCTCTTATTACCTAGTTTTGAAAAGTTGTTCACCATTGAATGTGATGCAAGTGGAGTGGCAGTAGGAGGAGTGCTAAGTAAAGAGGGAAAGCCTATAGCCTTCTTTAGTGAGAAGCTAAATGAAGCAAAGAAGAAATATTCAACCTATGACTTGGAACGTTATGCTTTGGTTCAGTCACTTAGGAAATGGAGGCATTACCTTCTACCCAAGGAGTTTGTGGTTTTTATTGATAATCAGGCACTTAGCTTTATCAAAACTCAAGAGAAGTTAAGTAATAGGAATTTGAAATGGATGGAATACATCCAAGCTTTTACTTTTACCTGTAATCAAAGGAAAAATAGATTTGTTAAATGGGTTAGCACAAATAACATTAAAATCCAATGATATAATGAAGTACAAAGGAAATCAAATGAAAACGAAAGGGAAATATATCACCAAGAGTCTCCATCTTCCATGCTTCACCTTCATTACACCTTCTTGCTTGCTGGATAATATGTTGCCCTCAGATTCGTCTTCTTGAGCAATCTAAAATGCCTAAGCCCTACAACAAGATTTGAAGGATTTGATGTGCCTATGAGTATTGCCAATGCCTATGTCTATATCTAAAACAAATGCCAATATTAATCAAATTCCTATAACAAAATATGTGAAACTAAGTACATGAATGCCTATAGTAATTACGTAAAATCTCAACATGAGCGTGGTCTTCGAAAAATGAGAAGAAGATGGCATTTTATAGAAAAGGCCATTTCGAATGGACGGACGAGATAAATTGATGAAATGAACGATCCAGATTAAACCTGAGAATCCCTAATTAGGGTTAGGGAAAAATCTTTAATCGAATGGTCAAAATAAAATCGGATCGACGGTGGAGAATAAATGAGACAAATTAATTAAAGAAATAAAGATTTTCAAAAAATCAAGAAGATAAGATTGCCTGATTTGCAAGATTCAAAAAATCAAAGAGATAAGATTCAGAGAAGATAAGATTTGGAAAATCAAGAATTTGTTCGATTGCTTGATTTTTGGAAGATTAATTACTAATTTGAATTAAATTAATTCAAAAAGGACTGATAGGATTGACATGACATTTTAAATAATTTAATTTATTTAACATGAGAAGAATATGAAATTAGCAATTAAATAATTAATTTTAATTATTTAATTTAGGAGATAAGACAATTAATTAAATAAATTAATCAATTTATTTAATTAATCCAATCAGTGACGTATTAAATAAATAAATGTAATTCATTTATTTAATAATCGTGAATTAAATGCAGAAAGGGAAATTAAATAAATTAAGAAATTTATTTAATTAAAGGAAGACTTAGACAATTAATGACGTATTTAATAAATAAATAAAATTTATTTATTTAATAATCATGAAGAAAACAAAGATATGAATTAATTAAATAATTATAAATTATTTAATCAATAGTCGAATGTGGACCAAGGACATAATTAAATGTCACAATTATGGTAGGACAAAAGTGGTAAAAATGAAGCTTGCAGGCCTAGGTCATTTTTAGGTGTCTACATTTTGCCCCTCTTTGTCATAATGTTGCTTGTCGCATTGTGACAAAGAAAAATAAGCCAAAAAATGCCCCAGTGCAAAATAAGATGAGGAAGAATGACGAGGAGGGTTATGGTATGCCCCCTCGAGAGGAAAGACGGGTTCCAAGAACATGGGTGTGCTGTCGAAATGGATGAGAAGACTAGAATATGAAGAGACAAAGAAATGTTAGTGCAAAAGATATGGATGATGATATGGATGTAATGACTATATGAGATGAGTGAGAAAATGACAAGACTAAAGAAGATCGATGTTAGTTCCTAGACCAAATCCTTCAAAACTTTATTGTAGGACTTTTTAATATTTATTGCTCTTAATCATCATTGGGCGGTAAAAATGACACAAATGAACAACAAACGCCATGATATGACGTAGACCAAGGTATGCAAGATCATCCACTTGAAAAACAGACAGTCACAGACAAGGAATGTCCTAACTCATACTAAGGGTGAAGTTGCCCTAGTCTTTTTGTCAAGACAATCTATAGACAACAGTCAAAGAAAGTAAAATAGGCCAGGGGATGTCATCGCACCTCTAAATCCTTCATGGGACATCCTTGAGGTAGCTAGTAACATGACCAAAAAGACAAGACAGTAAAAAAATATAAGACAAAATAGCCAAGATAGCCAAAAGATAAGACAAGAAAGACCAGAAAGATTAACAGCCATTTAATTTTGTTTGCCAATGTTCATTTGTCAAAGATTGAATTCTTGTCGGTTTGACAGTTTTGACAATTTAAGATTTTTGCCAATTTGACGGTGTTGACAGTTTGACAGAACCTATTGTCAGGAAGGACACATCCTGAAAAGGCAAAGGACATTTTGACCAGGTCCAAATCCAAGAAAGACACATCTTGAAGAGGACCAAAGAGTGACGGGATTGACATTGTTTTGAGTAATATGTTTTGGCAAGTTGACTAATGTTGACTGTATGGTTGATTGGACTGTGTTGTTTGATTTTGACCAATTTTGACATTGACGTTTCGAATGACTGTCTTGTGTCTGAGTTTGACTCTGCTTGACTTATTTGACTGATGTGATGATTGTGACAAATGCCACGATTTTATTTGGACCAACCTAAAGGGACTGACCTAATGTCTCGGGGACTCATCGACTGATGGCCTTGCCTACGTAGCAAATGTGCAGAGACAACGTAGTTCAACAATGACATGGACTGACGGACATGAATGACTTTGACTCCATTTTTAGGATTTTGACATTGATTTGGATGTTTTTGTGTTTTTCTTCAGGACGTTTTATGATTTTTAGGTCTTTCTTCAGGACATTTTATGATGTTTTTGGTCTTTCTTCAAGACATTTTATGATGTTTTTGTCTTTTTTCAGAACATTTTATGATGTTTTTGTCATTTTGTCATTTTATGATTTTTTTTAGATTTTGACGTTTAAGAGGATCGTGACAAATGCATATGACTGATGCCTATACATGAGAATCCAAGGACAAACATGATTGTGCCCCTAGTCAAGCTGAATACCAATTGATAGGTGATGACAATGTTGTTTGACATGGGAAGGACGCATCCCAAAACAACGTGAGGACGATGACGATAATGTGACGAAAGTATTATGGTCTACAGCCAGGCCAGGAACGCAGTCAAGTAATGTTTTGGATAATGTGCTTGTATGGATTAGACTCATTGCATTTGGAATGACTTGGTTAGGACTAGATGGGATGATGATTATCCTTAGGTCGTTTGACAAGGGAAAGCCAAGATAGGTGATAGGCATGAAAGGATAAGAGGGTGGCCTTGGTAAAGGACGGGAGACATGAGACTAAGGGAATTGTCATATGATTTTCAAGGACCATGTCCTATAAGGACAATAAGACTATGACAGTCAATGACATAATGTTTCATGAATTGTGTATGACCGAATGATAGACATGTCAAGAGTTTTCCCAAAGCATGATTTATGTGTGCCAGTTTTATGTCAAGACCAAGGTAAGTGGGAATGATATGGATTAAATGGTCGGATGCCAATGTCAAGAGGAAGGCCTAGGAGATGAGACAACTTGCCCCCAAATGTAAGAGTCCACATAGACGATTTATTTTACACATGACGCCTGTTTGCCAGGTTTTCATCATGGTACTTATCCAGGGCGTCTGTTTGCCATGTTTTCACCATTGGATGAAATTTTTCTTTTTACTATTTTCTTGACTTTTTGATTTTTTTGGTGTCACCAAGACACCTGTTTGCCAGGTTTTCATCAGGGTGACAATTTTTATTTTTATTTTTTGTATTTATGATTTTGTGGATAGCCTAGATGCTTTAGATAACCACTGACTGTTCTGAATCCACTGACGATGCCGATGTAGAGACTGGTGCCATGATATGCCAATAATGTTTTATCTGAAGTAGTTGTCTTGTCAGGATCATAGCACTTGTATACAACTGATTGATGTCATTGTGATCCTTTCTGATACTAGAGTTGGCCTTATCAAAATATGCACATCGCAATAGAGTGCCATGAGAGTCCTTGTGGTAAATAGTTGCTGCCATGATGTGACAGATTTGTGACGTGGAATTTTTGGACTTTAGGCGAGATGTAGGTTTATGACAAATGATGGTGGACATGGAAAGGTTGTTTGGACGTTTGGATAAATCACTTTTTATTTTCCAAACTTGAGATGGTGGATGACAGATTTTGGAGGGATGGTGTTTGGAACCAACACTTTTATATGTCTTGATTGATGACCATTTTGAAGGAGGTGGACATGTGTTATATGTGGGAGTCCTCTTGTCTTGTGGCTCCACATTGTGATTGGCTTTTGTATTTGACTTGATGTCTTTGTTTGATCCACTTTCCTTTGGGATCCATTTTAATTTCATTTGTCCACTTGTCTTTTTGTCTGATTCGATGGCCTTTGACATTTGATTTTGATCTTTTGATTTGTAATACTTTTGTTTTTGTTGGTCCCAAAGGGGAGGTTGATTCATGATAGAATGATGGTTCATGGTGTGGGTGGAGGGGGGGTTGGCAGCAATCTTATGATAAGGATTTCTCATGGACTCCATTTTGACATTTGTATCTGACAAGGTTGCCCCTAGTATCAAGGAGGTACCACTGACATCATTTGATTTGTTGTTTGAGGAATAACCAAGACCTTGATGTCTGTAATTTGCCTGAAGTTGTATTGGTTCTAGAATGCCTTGCTCGTGTATGCCTAGTCCTTTGCCTTGATATTGCATGTTTTGATAGATTCTATTTGCGATGGGGTATTTGTTGTTTTTAAAGCAAGATGCTAACCCATCATGATGTCTATGGACACTGTCACTTGTAATATTTTCATCTGTAAGAAAGTCTGCTCTGACAAAGATAGATGACCCTAGTTGATAAAGTGTCTTAGCTTCATTTTCATGTTGGACATATTCCTGACTAATATTTTTGGCCTGATCATGTGACATGTTAGGTTTAGATGATTCTATTGGTTCTTCCAAGGCAATGTCGAAGCCATCATTATGTTTAGTGTCATAGAGTCCCATGATTTTATCTATAACTTGATCATATGCAAGTGTGTCCCTAGTGGAAGATTCTTGTTCTGGAGTAATATCGTCTATGTGTCCCTTGAAGGCAAGTGTCTCATCTTGGGAAGGGTCAATAATAGAGGCCTTTATAGGGTCGGCAAGTGTTTGATCATGAATGGCATAAAGGTCAAGAAGGGGACCATTTTGGATATCTTGGTCAATGGTAGGGTCTTGCTCGAAGATGGGGTTGTCATGGATTATATAGTTGGAAATAGAGCCGTTGTCAAGGAGAGGTGTGTTCTGGATGTCATGATTGTCTTGAAGGACTTCATGGATGGACTGAAAGATAGGGTCATTGGATGAACTACCTTGTTCTTGACATGAGGGTGACATTATAAGGTCATGCTTTGGGCTTTCATTTTGACATGTATCTTCAAGTGTAGACGATGGAATGTGACTTTGAGTAATGACTGAATTTTCATGACTAGATGTGGCTTGTGAGGGGATAACTTGAAAATGATTAATGGATGAAGGACTAGGATAAGACATGGGGACTTGGACGGGACGAGTATGTGAAGGACTAGCATATGACATGTGTTCTTGCATTGGACCTGTATGTGAAGGACTAGGGTATGACGTAGGGACTTGGACCGGATATGACATGGAGTCTTGGACTAGAGTAGGATGTGATGGCATATGATGTGACATGGGGACTTCGACTATATTAGTTGGTAATGACATAGGGACTTGGACTGGATTGGAGTAAGGTTGATTGAAATAGGACACGGAGACTTGGACTGGATCAATACGGTATGATGTGGGGACTTGACATGAGTTGGTAGATGGTTGATAAGGGATGCAGACTTGGACGGGATTAATAGGTGAAGGACTAGCATATGATGTGGAGGTTTGGAATGGACTAGTTGATAGTTGGCTTCCCTTATCAAGGTTGGGATAAGGGTGATAAGTGGATGTTTGTTGTGAATTATTGGCAAGATTTGTGTCAAGTGACTATTGATTGTGAGGGTAGACAGATGGTGGCAAAGTATTTATGTCAAAGCCTTGTGGTAACTTAGCTCCTTCATCCAAAAGCATGGCTAGGTACCTTTGAGGGTCACGTAAGAGATATTTTTTTACAAAGGAGACTATATCAGGATTTGGCGTTGCAGCTTTTATGTCTTTGAAATATACTCGTCCATTTTGGTCTCTTTGTATGAATGGTTCAGAAATGTTTTTTGATGAAGATTGCATGTTCATGTTGTGAAATGGGTCAAAAAAGGTCCAATGTTTGACTTGTTTGTTTCTAGATGTTTGACTGTTGTTTGGTTTGTTTCAATATCCAGAAAACACTTTCAAGCATGATATTTTGACTGTAAGCAAGCACACATCAGATAAGTACAATCCTAGGTTAGGTCAGGACAATATTCACTAGATTCCATGTGGGTTTCCCCAACCACATATCTGTAGCGTGTGAATTCAGAAGCTTGGCTGCACGGGCTCCCCCTTATAGTGCACTCTCTTCTCAGGCCAACCAAGCTTCCAACCCCCATGAAACTCCCATGGTGAGTTGATCACATCTACTACAAACTGTGAAAGTGTGGATGCCTTCACACCGACCGGTGCTGCGCTAGCAAATAGAAGGATTTTGGCTTACTACACAAGAATTTTTAGTTCGGGACCCCCGTTCGAGTGGTCATACATGGGGCAAGAGATTAATCACCATTAAGGTGGCACTCTAGCCTGAAGAGGTTAAGCTCAATAGGGTTTAAGGGAGTACAACTTTGTCCGTATGACACATCCGCACTCGCAACCTTAGGTTTTCCTTTAAGGTTTACATTTATTTACCGGTTGGGGGTAGCTTGGCTTTAGCTCCGTTGCCGGTTTGAGCCACATTGGGGTGATGAAATCCCCAAGCAGGTCCAATTTCTAGAGTTGGTAACCGTTTCTCTTACACCCAAGATCGCCTGAAAGCGCGAGGGGAGAGGATACTCTGATGTACCAAGTCAGGGTAAATAAAAAATTAGAATGGGTCTGGTTTTCTGATCACAAGGTTTTCACCAAGTGAGAGCATACTCACCTACCATTCCACAATCACAATCAAGCATAAAAGACATGATTTCGTTTTATAAGCACCAAAAACAAATGTTTGCTAATCTAGAAATAAACAAGCACAATGTTTGTTTCTTCCTTCTTTGACATGCGAATCTGCAAACAATGAATATTAGTAGTCTCGTATGTAATGGTCTTTGACACACGAATAGGGATCGCCACACGCTACCAGAAAAGATTAGTAACAAAAATAAAAAAATAAAAACTTAAATGAAAACAGCAAACTTGAAATAGTGATAACTTCCTCCAAACTTAAAAAAATTTCAAGTGGTAGATATCCATGGAAAGCTAAAAATCTAACCTTCAAAACCCAGAAAATATTTTCCACGATTCTGCACAAAAGGAAAGTTATAGACAAAAGAAAAATGCGGGTTTAAAAATGAAATTAAAAAAAATAGCGATCACTAAAATAGCCATAACTTTGTCAAATATTAACAAAATTTAAAACCGTTTAATGTTCTGAAAAGCTGAGACCGAGATCTACAAAACCCAGAAAATGTTTGAAAATATTTTATTCGCCCATTTTTCTGTGCTCGAATGAAGGTGACGGGATTTCATATGACGTTTTGGCTGTAACCTGCAAAACAGTGAAAACAAACAAAAACACACACAAATTTCTTTCCAAAATATCGGGTTCACCAATGTAATCAAAGGAAAATCAGATTTGTTAAATGGGTTAGCACAAATAACATTAAAATCCAATGATATAACAAAGTACAAAGGAAATCAAATGAAAACGAAAGGGAAATATATCACCAAGAGTCTCCATCTTCCATGCTTCACCTTCGTTACACCTTCTTGCTTGCTGGATAATATGTTGCCCTCAGATTCGTCTTCTTGAGCAATCTAAAATGCCTAAGCCCTACAACAAGATTTGAAGGATTTGATGTGCCTATGAGTATTGCCAATGCCTATGTCTATATCTAAAACAAATGTCAATATTAATCAAATGCCTATAACGAAATATGTGAAACTAAGTACATGAATGCCTATAGTAATTACGTAAAATCTCAACATGAGCGTGGTCTTCAAAAAATGAGAAGGAGATGGCATTTTATAGAAAAGGCCATTTCGAATGGACGGACGAGATAAATTGATGAAATGAACGATCCAGATTAAACCTGAGAATCCCTAATTAGGGTTAGGGAAAAATCTTTAATCGAACGGTCAAAATAAAATCGGATCGACAGTGGAGAATAAATGAGACAAATTAATTAAAGAAATAAAGATTTTCAAAAAATCAAGAAGATAAGATTGCCTGATTTGCAAGATTCAAAAAATCAAAGAGATAAGATTCAGACTGAAGATAAGATTTGGAAAATCAAGAATCTGCTCGATTGCTTGATTTTTGGAAGATTAATTACTAATTTGAATTAAATTAATTCAAATTATGGATTTTATGAGATAATAAATAATCTTTTTCAGATTATTTATAAAAAAGGACTGACAGTTAGGATTGACATGATATTTTAAATAATTTAATTTATTTAACATGAGAAGAATATGAAATTAGCAATTAAATAATTAATTTTAATTATTTAATTTAGGATATAAGACCAATTAATTAAATAAATTAATCAATTTATTTAATTAAGCCAATCAGTGACGTATTAAATAAATAAATGTAATTCATTTATTTAATAATCGGGGATAATTAAATGCAGAAAGGGAAATTAAATAAATTAAGAAATTTATTTAATTAAAGGAAGACTTAGACAGTTAATGACGTATTTAATAAATAAATAAAATTTATTTATTTAATAATCATGAAGAAAACAAATATATGAATTAATTAAATAATTATAAATTATTTAATCAATAGTCGAATGTGGACCAAGGACATAATTAAATGTCACAATTATGGTAGGACGAAAGTGGTAAAAATGAAGCTTGCAGGCCTAGGTCATTTTTAGGTGTCTACATTACCATCAAGCACAAGAAAGGGAAAATGAACAAGGTGGCAGATGCATTAAGCAGAAGGTTGTTGACAGTGCAAGAGATAGAGCTCAAGAGCATTGGCATAGAGAGTTTCAAGGATCTATATGGGGAAGATGAAGACTTTTCAGAGGCCTATAAGGTATGTTCTAACTTTGAGAACCATTTCCATAGTCAGTACTCATAGTATACTTTGCAAAGTGGGTTGTTGTTTAAGGGAAATCAGTAATGTGTTCCAAGAGGGCCAATGAGGGAAAATCTGATTTAGGAAAAGCATAATGGAAGTCTTAGTGGGCATTTTGGCATAAATAAGACCTTAGAGCTAGTACAAAGATTCTATTATTGGCCTAAGTTGGCAAGAGATGTTAGAAGGTATGTGGAACAATGTGTTGTGTGTATGAAAGCTAAGGGAGGAGCTGGTAATGTTGGTTTATATCAACCCCTACCTATTCCTAACAGACCATGGGAGTGTGTGAGCATGGATTTTGTGGTAGTTCTTCCTAAGATCAAGACTAGTTTTGACAGTGTTTATGTAGTGGTAGATAGATTTAGCAAGATGAGTCATTTTATTCCCTGCAAAACTACTCATCATGCAAGCTACATAGCTCATCTTTTCTTCAAGGAAGTTGTAAGGATCCATGGATTACCATTAAGCATTGTATCTAACAGAGATGTGAAGTTCATGAGTCATTTTTGGAAAACACTATGGAGTAGATTAGGTACCAATTTATCTTTTGGATCAGCCTACCATCCTCAGACCGATGGTCAAATAGAGGTGGTTAACAGGGTGCTAGGTAATCTTCTAAGATGCCTAACTAAGGAGTATGGACAGACATGAGATATGGTTATCTCACAAGTTGAGTATGCTTACAATGATAGTGTAAACCGGACCACAGGGAAGAGTCCATTTGAATTTGTGTATGGGATGCACCCAAGAGGCATATGTGAACTTAGAGATCTTGGAGCCATGGAACAAAGGAGTGGACATGCAGAGGACTTCACTCAGACCATGAAAGAGATTCAGGAGCAGGTCAAGAAAGCAGTCACAGTAGCAACCCAAAAGTTGAAGGAGAAAGTTGATTTGTCAAGGAAGGATGTACAATTTGCAGTAGGGGACTATGTCATGGTCCACCTTAACAAATCCAGATTGCATAAGGGAATGTCAACCAAAATCCAGATGAAAAGAGTGGGACCATGCAAGGTGTTAGCCAAGTATGGAAAGAATGCTTACAAGGTGGAATTACTAGTAGACCTAGGCATATCTCCAGTGTTTAATGTGGCTGATCTGATCAAATATAAGGGGACAGTCACTGACATGGATCAGAATAGCAGGGAGATATTCAAGGATGTCAACAACATGACACTACCAACTCCAGACAAGCTACAAGCAGAGAAGATCTTGGAGTCAAGAGTGAAGAAGGCTACAAGGCACAAGGTTTACATGGAGCATCTGGTCAAATGGAAGAAAAAGCATGAATCTAAAGCTACTTGGGTAGAAGAAGCATAATTTAAGAAGTAAGGCATTGATATGTCTCTGATCTCTCCTAAAACTCCTTAGTTGTTTGTGCTAAGAGGGGGAGAATGGTGCAGGAGCACCTAGGCAACACCAGGAGCTCAAGAGTGAATTGATGTTTTATATGTTTGCCTTCATGGAATTTTAGATGTTTTCTATGTTTTCAAATAAAGGTCATGTTGACCATAGGTGAGGAATAGCAAGTTTTAGTCTAATGTTGAAGTTTGGCAAATTTTGCAATTGTTGACATTTTTTGCAAAATAAGGCTCTTTTTGAGTTTGAGCGGCCAAAAGGTTCCCATTTGAAGAATAACTATTTGAAAATCATATTTAAAGGTTGCCTCGACCTTTTTGTAAGGTTGGAAGTTCATTTGTACATACTTTTTTGTTGGAAGTTGAAGAAAAATAGTGTTTTTGCCATTTTTTCTAGTTTTTGCTCAAGAACAGTGCTAAAATGGATTGATCAAGGCATTTAGGCCTATGTAGAATGTAGAGTAGTGTTTTTACAAGCTTTTTGTGTTAATAGACAGTCATTTTATTCCTTTTCAAGCATTGTTTGTAAATATTTTGGAATCCACTTTATTGTTGGCCTAAAATAGGCAGTTTTTAGAAAATAGAGGTTTAGAGCACCTTCCCATTATAAAAATTGTATGGACTTTTGGGGAATGTGCCTAGACTCCATGCCTGTACATATGGTAGAATTTAGGAGTTGTGTGGTTGCAGGAGTTGCTAGCAAGATGATGCCCTAGGCGAGCCAATGCAGGTCCGGCTACGAAAATTTTGTTGTGCAGGTCACATTTCTTGCAGGGGTGATCAAATATAGATGATTTTCTTCTAGGAGAAGTTGGGGTGGTGTGTTACCTTGTTTCTATATGAAGGAGAAGGCTCCATTTTTCCATTTGGTGTGTAAACAAGTTGGAAATTTGAAAACTGCTAGGAAAGGCTTGAAACCCTAGAGAAAGCTTGTTTTCAAGATTGAGCACTGTACGGACAGTTAGGGCACAAGACCTTGAAAATATTTGAGAGGGATTCAAATGGACCAAGAACCTTGAAGACAGCTTGGGGAGTCCTTTTAAGATTTGTGAGTTATAACCTGTTTTGTTGGTGAAGGAGACCTAATAGGGGCTCAAGGGCTACTAGCCTTCCAAACCCTAGGTGTAAGTTTGATGGGAGCGATGGATGGATGTAGACTTGGTGAACTTTCAAAAACCCTTGGAGCACAGTTTGAGGCCTTTTAGGACATTTCACCACCCCTGCAAGAGTTAATGGAGTGTTGAGGAAGATTGGTCTTTAGTATGGTGTAAAGGCTAAGGAAGAGTTGTGGCAATGAACCAAGGTGGACTTGGTGGTTGGAGTTTGTGATGGAAGAGGGGTTGGGCAGACAAACCAAGGGCTCATAGTCATGAGTAGGGTCCTATGGGTTATATTGGTGAAGCAAAGCACCAAGGAGGTCTTATAAGGAAAGGCCTAAAGTAGGAATCAGTGATTGATTCCTCCAACCGCACTCCCTATCAGACTCCAGGTTATGTTCCTTGGTGATATGGGTTCTCTTCTTCTTAATGGTGTTGAAATGCTATGGAACCTCTCTTTTATTGTAGTTAAAGCTCTATATGGAAGGTGATCCTAAATCTTTCTAAAAACTTGAATTCTTTCAAACAGATTCCTCTTGTAAACTAGTGCTACATTCTGTGGCATTGAAAAATACCTGAATCTAGCTTTGAAAGTCCTTGACCTGGGGATCTCATCTCTCATAGGCATACCCAACTTCATCTATGCATATTTTTACTGAGATGCCTGACTTTCCTATTAAACTTGATTATGTAACAATGATACAAAATACCTAATTTGTAACTCTCCAATAAAAACATTCAGAAAGGATTGAGGAAAAGGACCAAGAAGAAAAACATGCTGAAAGTATTCACACATCTGGTTTTGAATAGTGGGATGACTATTGTAAAACTCTTTAAGAAATTCATTTTCATCATCATAATCAGTTTTTCTCTTCAAAACCAATTGATTGATTTTCCATTAGAGAAATATTTCCCTCACAAATAAAGCATATAACCCTAATGGTTTTCTCATAGACAATATTGCAAAGGACAGTTCTACAACTTGCAGAAATCTTTCATGCACTTCATTTATTTCTTTTTCTAGCTGTTGATTTTGACTTCTCAATTGATTATTTCCTTTTTTACATTTCATTGCAACTAGAGAAAGTTATCTCCTTGGAGCAGATGAGGTGGAAGCCTCATGAGAATGTAATTTACTCGATTGTTGTCTTAACTACTCCTTTTTTTGCTCTAATTCTTCTTTCAATCTTCCTATTTCTTCTACACTTAACTTTGTTGTCTCCTCTGCTTAGGCTAATGCCTATGCATTAGCTTGTTGTAAGGCATTTTCTATTTTGTTTACCCTAAAATACTTTTTTTCTATCATTTCTTTTTCCATTTTTTCTACTTTATTTGCAGATTGTTGCAATTCCTCTTCTTTCCTTTTTAGTTTCTCTTTAAGAAATTGAATTCTTCTTTTTTCTTCCTCTAACTCTGCTTGTACTCTTGACATTGTCATTGCATTTACTATCTCTTCTTCTTCCTTGATTTCCTCTCCATGCATTTGAGGAGATTTCTCTTATTCAACCACTGGCTCTTTACACTTATCTTAAAAACAAACAAATGTGGAGAAGAAGATTCAACCTCCTCATCTTCATATTCCTCAAAAGCTTCTTTTTCCTTTGTTTGATGATCATATTTTTCAACAGAGCTATCTTTTATTGAAATATGAGGAGATTTCTCAGTTTGAGGTGAGCTATGGGCTTCTAATATAGGGGTTATTTCAGGAATTGGAAGTGGAATTTCATGTGGACTTACAACATGTTCAGGAGACTATACATGGGTCTGGACTTTTTCAAGGCCTCCTAAAATGTCCTAAGGAGATTCAATAGGTTGCTCGGGTAAAGTATCAGGAGTTGAAATATGGGTGTCAGAAGTACTAGGGTTTTCTTCTCTTAACTCCTACTTTTTCTTTTACTATGGGTTTCCCTAACAGATTCCTATAGCTTCCTCTTTTTTTGTTTCTACCCTTTTTTAGAAGATTCTCCTTTTTTAATTGTTACCCATTTTTCCACGGGCCCCTTCTTGGGTTTTCTTCCATGCTTAATAGTGGGGGCTGACAAAAATTCTAGCCACCCTTCCCTATCAGACTCTTTTCTCATAAAATGATGCTTGATTATCAAATGTATCAAACTATGATATCTTATAGATGATACACTCCTAGATTTTACCCTAGATACCATAGAAAAAAATTGAGAAAATGGAAAGGAAAGTAGGTTAATTTTTCCAGAAGGCCTTGGTATTACCATACCTTAAATGTGTTAACATTTGCATGCCTGGTCCTAATATTGTACCATGATGTCCTTCACAAGTGAAGAATTTCATTAGCCACATCACAACTATTTTCCAAGGCTCCTATAGGCTATTGCGAGCAATTCCTCTATGACTTCCTTTATGCCACTGAATCTCAAGCCACCTTTCAAGTTCTTCATGAAATTCTAAAACCAATTCTTCAAAACTAATATTCCCTTTATTGATAGGTTCTCCTTCAACTAGAATACCAGACAGTTCACTTATGATGGCAAGGCTGACCTCTATTACTTCCCCTCTTACTTTGGTAATATTAACATAATTTTTTTTGACAAATTCCTCAACATATTCAAGTTGAAAACTCTCATACATTTGAATAAAATCAAGCCACCTAGCTTCTCTGAGTATTCTCTCTGTTTTAGGATCCAAACTAAAATTTTGAGGCTTCAAATTTCTCTTATTCCCCATTTTTTAGTTCTGCAACTCAACAGGGAAAATGGCGGTCACAATTGTTTAAGTAAAACACAAAATGAGAGCTTCTTCACCAAGACGCAACAATTTTAAAAATCACATGTCAGATGCAATAATTTCAAAAAATCACACATTGCATCAAATCATCCCACTACTGAATTTGACTCTATTTTCCAACAAATGTTCGTCAGTCGTTCGTCAAACATTTGTCACACAATCAATGAATTGACGAAAGAATTTTCATCGCCATTTTTTTGTCAAAATTATGATGATGAATTAAACATTGAAATAATGGCACAGATTCATCAGTCGTCAGCATCATAAAATGACTCAAATGTTCATCAGAATATTGACAACTTTGTGTATCCATTAACGAATTATAACCAAAATGCAATTGCAATGGCTCTTCTGAAGCGTCAAAACAACACCAAAAGTTTGTCACCATTTCGACAAAATTGGCAAGGAGTTACGACAAAGCCTTCATCGTAGCTATAGCAACTTCATCAAACCTTTTCAGTGATTCATCGGTGGCCTTCATCAAAATTGTGACGAAACAATGCAATTTTTTTTAAAAAATATTCGTTGAAATGTACCATCGCGGAGACTCTTGGCGATGACCACCAAAGCCAACCCATTTGTCAGAGATCAATCATCAGCACAAGATAGAAAACTCACTCTGATAGTCCATGTCTTTCAGATGACTTTCGTCAGCAAGACAGATCCAATGTCACACCGATTTGACCTCTTCAGGAGTTTTAAATAGACCTACACCATGTCATCATAGAGACTCTTGGTGATGACCACCGAAGCCAACCCATCAGTGAGAGATCAATCATTGGCACAAGATAGAAAACTCACTCTAATAGTCCATTTCTTGCTGATGACTTCCATCGGCAAGATAGATCCAATGTCACACCGATCTAACCTCTTTAGGAGTTTTGAACACTACTGGTTATCAACAAGACATTTTGAGGGTCTCGCCAATTAAAAAAGTATCTAAGAGCAATTAAACAGATGGAACCTATTAATTTTCTTATTTTGGGGTTCTTTAAATCATAGAATAGATACCATCTTCTTGTGTATAATGTACTTATATTCATATTTGAATTCGAGACCAATTGTCATTGCACATTCCATTTTACTTGCACAGAGTATTTTATAAGCAATATATTGATAATGCCAAATGATTTATGGTGTTGTAAAACTCTACCTATCATCACAGTTTTGTTGTTCCCCCCTAGAGAATCCTACAAAGACAATTTTACAATACCAAGTCAAATAATATGAAAAAGACTTACTTCCATACAAATTAAATGATTATTCTCACAATGGAAATTGTCTAATCACAACAACAATTCCATGAAATGTTATCCATGATTCATAAGAGATGATTGATCATACATACAGATTGCAAGATGCATAGAAAAATCATTACACTTGAGAACAACCAAGGGCTAACAAGGGAAGGAGTTAAGAAACGTCTAGATTGAAGAGAAAATGTGTAGGGAAAATGTTGAGCAGTGTCAAGAGAACAAAGCTTGTAGAACATTTTCTTGACCTAGTTAAGCTCTTGAACAACTTAAACAAAATTAAAATACTAACACATACATGAGACATGCAATGAACTTCCAATATCTGCTATCTTTTTCATTAATGCAGAGGTAGGTAAAGGAGAAATAATTATAATTGTAACACTATTCATAGTCCAATAAATTATGTTCATAATTTGTGTTCAATGGATCTTAGTTTTATCATTATAATGCCCATCTAATACCATATTTTAATCCAGGGTTCAACTATCTCAAATCTAAAGAAGCACCTTCAAGTAACCATTTAAAGTACTATAAAATAAGGTAAGACTTTTACTTGAGAAATATTGGGTACACTTGTAGGATTAAAGTTCTCGCAATCATCAAGATTTATTGGCACATAGACACAACCTACAACATATGAAGTAATGGATGACTACAAGTTAGTGAAATGGTCCTTAATATGTGACTGGTTTGCAAATTGATTGGTAAAAAATAAGGTTACAAATAGATCTACATAAAAAATTATGAAAACAATCTACTGTAATCATCAAAATAGATGAAAAGTGCAAAGGAAAGAGTTGAGCTACATCTCTAGATCCTAAAACAAACACATGCAAGAAGCATAAAAAAAAAGAACAAACCACTTTTTGGATGAAGACAAAATGGTGCCTTCAGCAAGTGATTCATATGCTTTCACACCTGATATGACATTAAGAATATTTTAGTCTTCCTCTGTGAAATTAAATACTTACAGAAAAAACCCAGAAACCAATATTATATACCTCCATGTCTAGCCGAGGGTAGGTATAAGAGAAAAAAAATTTCTCAATGCAATGCCAAAAAATATCAATGTGTGTATAGGTTTGTATTACTCAAAATATCATTTCATTACCTAAGGAAAAATACCAAAGTGATGTTTTAAATTTCAATCTTCACATAGGCTCCCTTATTGCTACACATGCATATACAAGCATTATTCGAGCTCTAAACTATTAGAATATTAAGGATTTAATTAGATATAAGATGGAAAGTTGTTGTTTAGACATAATCCATTATCTTTTACATATCTTTATTCACTCCTAGCACTTTAGATAAATTTGTGTAAATGAGAAAAAAATGTGAATCTTTTATGAAAAAGAAAATTCTTAAAAGGAGGGGGGGGAGAGAAAAGGGTAGGGGGAAAGAGAATGCTTGAATGTATATCAAAGTATAACATTTTGATCATTATAACAATGAAACAAATCTTAAGTTTGAAGCATTAATATCATTTAGAACATTTATGATCAAGAATGAATGTAAGTAGAGAAATTTTTGCATACCTCCAGATGGTACAAAATTTCATGGTTAAGTGGAAGCCTCCCATCAACAACAAGATCCAAATATCCATGTATCTATCTCAATCGAGCCTCTAAACCCTTCAAATCTATCAATTTTTCCACTAACCTATTATGCACAAAAGTCAAATTTTAGAGTTATGTCACCACTAAAAACAAGAAATAGAGCTTTGAAACCAAATCCACACACACCATAATGTGGTATTCATACAAAGCCATACAAACAAACTAAACTCAGAATATTGGAATGGAAACAACTTCAAATTATGATGCAGAGCATGGATTTATGGTATAAAGAATCATTTTTTTGCCACCATAGTGAAAAGTTAGCACTTTCTTTCATCTTTGCGTATTGGTTTGATGCTTCAAACGATGCATTTCTGATATTGAAAAGTGCATTACCTTATTGAGCTTCTCTTTGTTTTGAGAATATTTTAATATTCTCTACTTAACAGGGCCAACCACGTGACAGTGGAAGCTGATTTGGCCCCTCCCCCCCCTCACATCACTCTCAATTCCCCATACCCAATCATATAACATTAATCATTCATTCATCCATTAATAACATATAACATTCATTCATTAACATATAGAATTCATTAATTAACATATTCACATTCATTCATGAACATATAATATTCATTCTTTCAATTTTTACATATTATCAAAAATATGGTTGTCATGATATGATTACAATCACTTTTTTTTTTTTTAAAGCTAAAAAAATCTAAAGTGGAGTATCATTTTCTAAATCATTTTTCCTCCCTTTAGTTGTTCTTCCCTCTACTCGTGATCTTAATGTACGCCTAGTCATTTTCTCATGACGTGGACGCCGCTGCAAGGGGGGGTCTGCTGCAATAACAAAGAAATGTTAAATTGATATGTTTTATTATTATTGTTACAAGTATTTCATTAATTAAAATAAAATTAGAGTGGTTCTCTTTACCTGATGGGTCCACATCATGTTCTTGAACTTCTGTTATAGACTCATGTTGAACACCCTCTAAATCCTGATTTACAGTTGAAACATGAAAGGTTACATTAATTAATACACCAATTGAAATTAAATATGTTTAAAAGAACATTAGAGTGGTCCTCTTTACCTAGTGGGGCCACATCATGTTCTTGATCTTCTCTAGCCTGATCATGCTCAACACGTTGATCATGCTCTACATTCTCTAAATTTGAAACAAGAAAGGTTAAATTAATTAATACACCAATTGCAATTAAATATGTTTAAAAGAACTTTAGAGTGGTCCTCTTTACCTAATGGGGCAACATCATGTTCCTGATCTTCTCTAGCTTGATCATGCTCAACATGTTGATCACGCTCTCCATGCTCTAAAGTACCAGGATGCACACCATGACCTTCATCTACAGGTTGTGCTCCACCCTCACCAAGCTGCATTCCAATGTCATGTGCAATATTATCATTGCTTGAATTTTTTTAAAAAATAGGCATGTAATTACTTTATGGTAGAAATTAATATTGAATAGATTGCACAAGTATTCAATTTTATATAAACTTTATTGAGTTTATTTACCTACGTTTCAGATGTAGTGGAAGATTGTGTTTGCCCAGTTAAGACTCTTAGGCGTTCAGCCATGGCTCCATAGCCTTGCTGGAAGGCAATCTTCAGTTCCTCTTCTATGGGAACTCTATTGAATTCAGAGCCCTACATTTTTGCATAAGATCATGAATTTTTCTTCTATGGTGGTGTCACATACCTTCCTTGGCCTAGTGGTGTCTTTCCTTTTTTCTTATTAGCCTTCTCCTTTCCATCTGACACTAGGTCCTTCCACTCCCTCTCGGGAATCATGGGGGGAGGCTCGTACTTTTTTTTCTTCTCTAAATGTGACCTATATTGGTCACTCACATACTTTAGATAGGTACCAGCTTTCTTAAGGACCTTGGTTCGGTTGAATGTTTTATCACCAAACAACACAACTAAACGGTTAATGAGCTCATCTTTTAAATCTTTATTTTGGGCATTCCACTATGTACGTATGGTGGGCCTAAAGAGCTCCAATGTAATATCACTTAGATGTTTATAAAAAACATCATTTCCTGCAAAATGATCATGGGATCAATAGTCTAAAAAGAGCGATCAATAAGTAAATTTCAATTGGATTATATATAATAATAATCAAAACATTTTAAAGTACCTGGGACCTTCTCTATCTTTATGGGAACGAAATCCTCAGTTACCACAATTGTGACCGGCAATGTTCTCCTACTAGTAATACAGGAAGATCCAGGAAATGCTGCTAAAATATCACTAGTACTAGTGGCCTCTGCATCCCAGGGTACATGTCCTTACACATGTTCTAGCATGTGTTCACTGCTAGAGGGTGTACTAATAGATGCTTGCATGGTATGTGTTTTCGACATTTCAAACGAAAATATAGGCATGGATGATGGGGTCAAATTATGTGATGTATGCACAGGAAGATTAGGATGGACACTTGTACCAACCCCTACTCCTTGGGCAGCACTTGCAGTACCCTAATCTCTTAGTCAATATTTTAACCCTCTCTCTTATCTCATCTATTTGAGGCACTATGAATAACAACTTAAGGATTTATTCATTGCATTTTTTTTGGGTCTTCCTTATCATATCGAGAGGGTTTGTTGAATAAGTGATGTCATCATCACATAATATTGACTACACCTCCCTATGGATGCTCTCTTCTACTGGTGGTGCCTTTCCCCGATCAGTCGACTGCAACAAGAATATTAAAAATATTATCGAAATTAACCTAATAAACTTATGAAAAAAATAATAATAAAACATTTTGCTTGTATCTAATTTGTACAATTACAATGAGGTAAACCTGTCGGGTAGAAGCACCTGAAGATACATCATGATCTGTGCCCTAGGTCAAATCCTTCTCCATACGATCAATGTCACATTGTGACAAAAATTAAATATAAAAAAACATTACCAAAATGAAACCAATAGACTTATGAAAAAAAACATAAGAATAAAATGGTATATTGGAGTCATTAACTGGAGGTTGGGTAAAATGGTACATAGTACATACCACTCCCATGTAACTGTGTTTGTAACTAAGTGATTCAAATTGTAATCGATTAGTAACTCTTCCCCTATAGTTATTTATTTTATCGCACATACAAATACACAGTTTCCCTCGTGCGCCTCGAATATGCAATTGGGTTGCTTATTTTTTGACCCAGGTCATGTACTGTTTATAAACCCTACAGTATTTCCTGATGCTTTTGGCCTTTTGTCAATGTACATAGCCACTCCTTTATTTTGATCCTTATCTTTTAGCTATATATAATTTGCTGACAGTGCATACCTATGCATACTTCGTGTATATCGAACCAGTTGCATCCAATATTTGTAACTATAATAGCATCCCACATACTCCATTAAATCAGTAACTTTTTTGTAACAGACCTTTATGTCATCCATGCAAAATAGGCCCAAACCATGTAATGACGATGGTGCTATGCAATATATCCTCTCGTTGACACAAAAATCAGTGTTTATTGGAGGAAGTTCCTTGGGTACCCATTGTTTCCATAGATTTTTGTACCTCAAGGGCACCTCAACATCGCCTATGCTCTCATCATCATAAGAACATGAACCCCCTTTAGCAAGAAAAATTCCATGCACAAAATTTTCTTCTAATCTTTTGACCTCTAGTTGATCTCCTCTTTTATACATACTACATATCTCTCTTTCCTCTTTTCTTCTTGAATTTCCCTTACTCAAGGAAGACAGATCTGACAAATACCTATTTGGTGGTACCTGCGACTCATAAAGATGTTGGATGAAGTTCTTTCATGGTGATGTGATCCCAAGGTGACATTATGATTAATCTATCATTTCATCGCTAGAATTTCATAGGTTATAAGGTAATCAAGTCTTGATAGATTGCAAGTTATTGTTACTCATTCCAAATGTGTCCATCACAAATCAAATCTACTTAACGCTTTAACTCCCAAACTCAAACAAGTGTTAAATGTGACTATGGTCTGCCGCCATCAAACTAAGGCCTCAAATGTATTCTCTAATTGTAATCAAAGGACTTTTGCTCTTCATTCAAGTAAATAAACTTGAAGGGAAACACCACCAAGTGGTTTATTGGACACCTACATGACTAAAAATAGCAGCAAATTTACATTTAATTTCCATTTGTCTAAGTGGTTAACAGGGAGGGAGTGTGTACTATGCCTTTTTAAGTCATCATAAGTTTATGTTTTGGCAATAATTTTTTTTAAGTCATCTTAAATCTTCCTATGTCTAATTTCTAGGAGACTTTTGGTATGTTTTAAGCTAGGATGATTGATGAAAGAGCCCAAAGAGCCTTTCTCCATGGTATCCAGGTACACATAGCAGCGGTCTTCTCTTATATGGTTGGACATGATTTAAATAACTTAGCTAGGAATTATTCATTTGACCTAAGGTTTTCTCATCATGCCATCATTGGAAAAGTATGATCAAATTCTTCTATTATGAAGAATTGGTCTATGTGCCTCTAGTAATCACTATAAATGTTTGTAAGGATAAAATGACTAATTGAATAAGGTAGGAGAGAATCAACTTTGAGTTCTTCAAAGATTATATTCCTCTATTCATAATTTTTAAGGGTTGTGTGTGGAGGAGGTTATCACTACCAAGAAGGGAGGAGACCTTTCCTTGTGATGGAACTTCAAAAAATTTCTCTTTGTGTTCCATTTTTATCTTGCCTTATGTCTTTGGTCATCTATGGTGTTTGGGAAAAGCCTAGAAGCTTGGGGTTTTACCTTTGTCTTCATGTAAAACCCTAGTGTTTATCTTACAGCTTGGGTGGGATCTTTTGGGTCGTTACTTTTTGGGGAGGGTTTTAAAACAACTTAATCTCCATCACTTCGTCTAGGTTGGGCCCCTTTTTATTTATCATTTTATTTCCTTCGCCTAACTTTATTATTTCTTAAGTTTTGGATGGTCTTGTGCTCCCTCGTTTAAAAAACAACTTATGTCATTGTTTATCATTGGCCTAGTGATGTCCCCTCATTCTTTTAATAAATGTTTTATATTTTGTAGAGGGACAAGTTTTTGTGACCGTAGATTAATTATCGTTTGATCTCAGTCGTTCCCCACCATCCCATGATGACCCCACCACACTATTTTTGTTGATCGCGATATCACGAGCGAGCGCCACATGTCTCATTTAATGAAGCCAAAGAGATGATATAAATACGTTGATACATTTATCTAGTTTTAATACATTATGTAGTGGGTTACTAAAGCATTTATGAGATGCACGTGTTTCAAATCAACGAAGATGTTATAATCTCGATAGGAAAGGTGATTGATGGTTAATGACAAAGCTAGCAACTATGTTGAATGAACAGGATTACCAATGGTTGAGATCCATGGTTTCCTGCCATAACATGATAAGAAGTTGTGAGGTCTTTATCGATTGCGCTATCGCGGGTGAACACCACATGGACTTCCT
Source organism: Sequoia sempervirens (assembly GCA_007258455.2). Taxonomy (NCBI): domain Eukaryota; kingdom Viridiplantae; phylum Streptophyta; class Pinopsida; order Cupressales; family Cupressaceae; genus Sequoia; species Sequoia sempervirens. Next base: position 96,028 of record VDFB02056587.1, on the reverse strand, counting down.
TAGCAACGCATAGTATGGTGGGCCCTTATTGCCATGATGGAGATCATGTCAGTTTGTTTTGAAGGAAGCAATTTGATCATCTGACCAAAGTGAAGGATTGACGGCTAGTATTTGAATCTACATCAAATGCGATTGGAGTCATTCATGTAGCGCGCGAGTAAGCTTTAATGGCGGATGAGACATCTACTAGAATGATTGGATCAAAATAAAGTGACTATTCTCCTGCTTTTATTGTGTCACAAAGCATTCAAACATCTTTGTGGAGTAGCCTCAAGGCCAAGGATGAAGTTACAAGTTGTTACAACAAAGATTTGGGTTTCTGCAAACACAAAGCTCTTGAGTTGATTTTTGTATCTCCTGGTTAATTTGAATTTGAATTTGGGGGAAATTTTTTGTGTGCTTGTCGGAGGGCTTGTTGATAATTGTTTTAGGGCTATAGGTTAATTGAATTGTGGGAAATTGCAAGGTTCTATTTTGTAATTTCATATTTTTGTTTAGCCCTAGTTTGTTTAAAGTTTGAAATAGCAAGGAAGCCCTAGTTTACCCAAGATGGCACCACCAAAGCAACATTCTAGCTAGATTGATTATTTAAATAGAAACCTATATGATGATTTTTTGGATCAATTGCCCTTGTAAACAAATGATAGGAAGAAGGGGTTGGTCTTGATGCAAGGAAAAACCCTAGGGGAGGGATTGGTATATAAGTGTTCCAACATAGCCGATGCTAGGGTTCCTCTTACAGGTTTAGAGATGTTCAGATTGTGGTTTGGACAGAGGAATTTTTCCCACCCCTTTTTGAATGGTTGGATGTATGATATGGAGAATTTGGTGGTACCGAATGTATTCCCTGATATAGATTTTCTTAGGGTATTGGTTGCACGATATGACCTTGTCACACGGGTGATTAGAGATAATGATGGAAGGGCTCTGTTAAGCATTAACAGAGAGGAATTCTGATAGGTTTTTGATCTGAGTGATTCTAGTATGTTCTTGGTTCCTATTGATCTTGAAGAGATGAAATGGGAATATGGGAAGTTGAAATCACTTTTTAGAGTTAAGTTGCTCCCACCTCATTTGGCTAGGGAAGGAGGCTCAAGATTCGATATTAGCCCTAATGACCAAGAACCTTTCAAACTAAACTACTTTGCAAATCATTTCTTGGCCACCTTTTACTCATTGTACCATATTTTGGGTTTTAACCCCAACATAGTGATGCCTATTGCTTACATGTTCATGGGGGTGCAAATACAACACCCTAATTTCTCAGTGATTTATGATTTCACTTCCTTTTTGGCTGAAAAGATACATGAAGGACTGTTGAAGTTGCAACAAAATGATGTAGGCACTCCATCATCTGGCACTCCATGTTAATGTGTATTTTCTTGTATAAGAATGTTGAATTCTTCTCTGATAAGATGGAGTTAAGGCAGTTGGTTAATGGAGAAAGATTGTCAGTGCAGGTGTGGACTGCAGATTTATCATGTAATAGGGAGAATGCTAGTTATGTGCACTTTGACAAAAAAAATTCTTCCAGATTGAGAGCCAGGCTGATGGTAAATGTACCCAGGATTCCTGAGGAGTTGCATGATTTCCTCAGACCAAAGGGGAGGAAGCCAGACTTGAAGGTTTGCCACAACTGGGGTGACATTATTCCATACCCAATCAACACTATCTTGAGGGTGTATGGTTTTCAAGGGATCCCTCATATATTGCCATACAATGTGCCACTAAGAGTGGGATTTGTAGAGGTTATTGGTAGATTGGTTGTATCCATGAAGAAAACCTTACTGGGAAAGGTAAAGGAACTTTTTTCCCAGACTATACTGTTGTGTCAGATTTTGTTTTTTCAAAAGGAGGTTGGCTACACTTTGGGAAATTTTTTGAAGAATACCATTTGAGGTGTGGTCCCAAGTGGCAGCATGATCTTGAGGGCTTATTTTCTCTTTTCATACAAAGGATAAAAGGTGGTAAGTTTTCGCATGAGTTCAACTTCCCTAAGGACTTGATTAGAAATGAGTTTGACCTAAGTAGGCAGGAGTTGAACAAGGAGAAATGGATAGCTTATGACAAGCTATTAGCCATTGTGTACAAAATGGATCCAAAGTATGATCCATTGATGGGGTTCAGTCCACATCATAAGAAAATTGACTTTTTGATGGACAACTTCAAAGAAATCATGGGTACCTTGATGACCAAGAAGGTAAAATTGGAATCGGATTTGGGCATATAGAAGCAAGATACCAGGCCAATTGAAATGAGGCCAACCTACCAACCTACAGGGAAAAGGATTATTTATAGGAGGAAAAGAAATGATAGCAGTGATGAGGAAGAAGAGGATAGAAAAGGAAAACAGATAATGAAATTTCCTGCACAACCAGGTCTAAAGCTCAAAATGCGTGGGGAAATTAAGATTATTAATTTGGAATAATCACCTAAGAGTAGTCCCCCATCACCACCATCAGAGCCAAGCCCTAAGAGGAAAAATATTGAACAATCATAAGAAGATTTGGTGAGTGAAATTGTTGTCATTGACCAAGACATGTAGATGGGTATGCCTTCCCCTCCCAGAACGGCTGAATTGACTCTCTTTGATCTGGATATGAAAGAAAAATGTGTGAAAGATGCAAGAATGGAAACATGTAAGGAATTTATTGATGATAATACATTTGTAAAAACTTTGGTCTTCTTGCAACTAGTATGGAGAATGAAATTGGAAGAATATTAGGATAAATGCAAGAGGAGAAGAGAATTGAGACCTGACAGGTCAGACCAGGAGAATGATGATGAAGTGAGAGCTTAATTAATGGAAGAATTGAAGAGCATCACTCCCGAGGAGGGGAGAAAATTGGTAAATCAAGCTGGTGTCTTGATTTTGTTTGAGTGGGACATTACAGATGTATCTTTTAACGATATTCTGAAGTCCAAATATCCCTTGCAAGATTTTGAAGAGGTCAAGGTAGCATTGCAAGATTCTTCCTTTAGTGAAGAATATGAGACCTTGGAAATTTGGGTTTTGGCCCCTTAAGGGAGAAAGCCAAATGTTACTAATATTAACCCAAATTTAAGAGGAGGGTTGATAATAAAGAGAGATTCGGAGACCTCAACCACAGAGGTCACTAATTTGACTGTAAATGTGGCCAAATTGGCCCAAAAGACTACTGAAAGAGAGGAGGTTGAAAATAAAAGTCTAATGGAGAAGTACAATTTCATAATTGGGGAATATAGAAAGATGCAGCAAAGGAATGTTGAGTTGTAGACTGAGGTGGATAGATTAAAGTACAAGCAGATTGGGGAGACATCAAGTGCTCCAAGGATCAGAACGTCTCCTTCCACATCAGGGTCAGTACCTCCTGCATCTCCCATTGTTTCTACAACGGGGTCCCCTAGCCAAAATCCTTCCCTCAACCCTACTTTGGAGCTAATTGATGAAGAAATAGAATGCTCTGTTGATCCTACAAAGAAGCAGCTTATGCACAAAATTGCAGAGTTACAGGCATCCTTGAAGGTAAGTGAGGAGGGAGTACTTTTAAAGAAAAGGGAGGTTGTTAATACTATATTGAGGCATTTGAATGAGAAAGTTGATGACAAATTGTCATCTGTGTATTATTTATATTCTTTATTATTAGATGCTATAAAGAATATTGATAGGGATCAGGATGTAGTAGTACCATTAATTGAAAATTGGATCCCTAAGGCCAATGATTTAGACATAATGTATAAAGCCTCAAGGTTTGATATAAATAATAGGCCCAAGTCATTAAAGCCTACTCAGGTGTTAGTTAAGTCATTGCAAGGTTTTTAGACCTTACCAAATGACTTGAGTAGGAAGATCAGATATTTGGTGAAGAACTTTGATTATTGGAGCAACACATTATTACTTGACATAATTGATGAGCAGGGAAATATCAGGTCACTCCAATAGTGACAGGATCAGGAAAATGAGGTCATCAATGATCAAATTAGATTAATTTTTGATGACTCAGATTATGATTTGTTGGTGAGCTATATGGACAAAATCATTAGCACCAACTCATTCTTGGAGTCTTTTGAAAGAGAAGTGAATCAGGTGGTAGTTAAGTACAAACCTTATAGTGTCAAGGTGAATGACGTAATCAATTTTGATTTTCCAACTGATGAAGAGTACTAGAAATGGGTAAATGTATATTTAACTGAGGAAAAGTGAAAAGGAGTAGGCTGCTAATGGTTGAAAAATTAGCTATTGCAGTTACAACAGATTTCAATTTTGTTTTTTGGTGATATTCTAGGCATGAAATTCTTGAAGTTTTTTGTTGTTGCATCAGCCATTCTCAGTGGGCATGATGAACAAGAAGATTCTCAAGGAGATTGTTGTTGTAACAATTTTTGGAATATCACAAGGTGGTACAATTGGCTGGTGACACGTGTGCTTTCTGTGCGATGCTTGTTTGCTCCTTTTTCTATAAGAAGGATATCAAGGCCAGAAGTATGGGTTAGCAAGTTAGATATTTTTGGTCGAGTCTAGATGAAGTTGCAGAGAAAATTGTAAAGTCTGATGGTTTTAGGGAAAATGCAATTTAGGTTTTAAGTCATTCTGTAGTAGGTTTTGAATTCATGGGGATTTGATGTTTTATGACAATACTGGCATTTGAATTGACATGATTAATTTGAACTCATGTCTCTCCATTGTACAAGAATAACTGAATTTTGAATAAAATGATCAAGGGTTGTTTCGTTCATCTCACTGTTGTGGTGTGTATGATTCTTGTTTTAGATTTAATTCAAAGAACTAATTAAAATTCTTGAATGGGATTGTAGGTGAATATGTTCTGTATAAGGATTTGATAAGTAGTATTGGGTTAGAATACATATCGATGAGATTGTAAAGCAATGATATCAAGGATCTTATATGTTATTTGTTAAATCTTTCATAAACCCTTAGATGCTTATAAATTTAACTCCTCCAATGGATATATGGCACTGATCTAAGTTGTATTTATTTGTATGGTTTAGTATTTATTTTCCTTTACCTAGAGATTGCTACAAATTTCAAATCAATGACTATCTTATACTATGAAATGTTGTAGTTGTCTCATGCTCCAAATCATTGATATTATTGATAAACAATCAATTCTTTTCGGTATTATCCTATTATGTTGAGCTATTAAATGAGATTATATGTTGTTGTTAATGTTGTTTATGATGATGGTGCAGATGCATTAAGGGATCACCCTCCCGGGTCTTGCAGAGCCAAAAGTGTAGGAGGTCTTCAAAATCCTCGTCACTTGGTCTAGGTCCTTTGAGCTGCCCTTTATTAGAATTGGCAATTCCATAGGTAGATTAGAAGATCAACCTTCTTACTATAAAAAAAACCAACACCTTGCATATATTTGTGGTGGAGGTATTAAAGAAGAATTGTATGCCTTTATTTCCATTCATTAGATCTACCTTAGCCTAGCATATACTTGGCCTAAGTCTACAATTGCTTCAGACTCATGCGATGAAGGCTATATGTGATGAAATCCAAGACCTCAACCAATATGTGGGTATATTATGGGAGTTTTTCCAAGACCTAAGGTTGGTCGATAAAAATGTGAAAGACTAAGCTATTTTATTTTTTTTGTCTTATCTTATACCATTTTATGAGAATGGGGGTGCCAATGTACGAGAAGATCTTTGGAAACTAGGCATAAAAATTGCAGGTTAAAGAGAATGGGGGTGTCAAACTTACAGTACTCATTGCCCCTTGGTCATTAATTTTCCCTGAGTTCCCTCAACCTCGTCCTCAGCGCTAGTATTGACCTTGTTTTCACTCCTCCAAACTCTTCCTTGGCACTGATATTGACCTTGTTTTCACTCCAAACTCTTCGTTGGTGCTAGTATTGACCTTGTTTTAACTCCAAACTCTTTCTTGGCGCTGGCATTGACCTTGTTTTCACTACTCCAAACTCTTCCTAGGCGTTGGTATTGATCTTTCACTTCTCTAATTTGACGAGCTACAACCTAGTTTCGTTAGGTTTTACAGTATGTTAATTAAATTGAAAATTTTAGCACCATTTAGCTAGGTTTTAATATTCTACAATATAGTTAAGTATATATTAGCTATATTTTACATAATAAATAATATAATTATTCAACTTATTATAATTATAAATTATATTCTTTAACAAAATTATTATAATTAATAATTAATAATAAGTATATTTTTATATAATACAAAATATAATTAATATAATATATATTTAATATAATAGTAATATATATTAATATGAGAGAGAGAAACTAAATTTTGATTGGTTATTTCATGTCAACAATCCAAGGATGGCATGTGTCCTTGGGGAGTTATGCTCAAGGTAGCATGCCATTTAATTAAAGATATGATAATTCTCCTTTAAGACCTCTTCAATGTACCCATTTCACACTTAAGGAGACAAAGATAAATATAGGGAAGAAAATATAGAGAGAGAGAGGGAGATAATGACAAACATACAAATAGAAAGGGAGAAAAAGAGATAGAGATAGGCAGAGATATAAAGAGATAAGGATGCATAGATAGAGATATAGGGAGGGTGATTGATATATCTCTCCCTATTGCTCTCTATATCTCTATATCTCCCACTATATATGTCACTCCCTCTTACCCCCTCTATCTATTGAGCTATCTCTCCCTCTCCCCACTTTCTCTCTCATTCACTCCATCTCTCCCTCCATCTCTCCTACTCTATATCTCTATCTCTATTTCTCTTTTTATCTCCCTCTCACTCCTCTCTCTATCTCTTTCTATCTATATCCCTTTCTCTCCCTCCCCCTCTCTATCCCTCTCTATCTCTCACCATCTCTCCCTCCCTATCCCCCCTATCCATCGACTCTCTATCTCCACCTCTCTTCCTTTATCTTCCCATATATCTCCATCTCTCTTTCTCTCCCCATCTATCTCTATCTTCCCATATATTAACTAATAAGCCATGTAAGCATACAATAGTATATGTTGGTAAAACTATAATAGTGTTTTATTAAACTATAAGTAGCACTTATCTTTCTAATGTCAAGCGTTCTTATAAAAATAGTGTTTTATTAAACTATAAGTAGATTATTGTCACCACTCTTCATTCAACATGAAATGCCAAATGTAGCAATTTTTTTGTTGCTTTTGTCAAGTTTCATTAACCAAGCTATTTACTAGGTTGAATAAATTTGTGTTATGACCCTTCATCTCTTTAAAATAATTAGACAATATGGTGAGATGGGAAGTGAAAACTAAACTCCTTCAAAATAGGGGTAGTTGTTGGTTTGTTGGTTTTCTTTGTATACTATATACTTAGTTCCTCTAGGATAAATAAGTCACTTTAGATAATTTTCTTAGTTGTGTATCCTAACTAATATAGAGTAAGCTTTTTCATTTTAATTGACTACTATATAATAGTTTATGTGTTGAAAGAGTTGTTTCCATTCTTTGTAGTTTTTACATTGGAATACAAATCATATTTAATTTCATTACCAATATGCTTCTTTCATAAAGATATTTATTTGAAATAAGTGCTTTATAACCCATCTAATCAAATCATAACCTATCAAAAAGGAAATAGGAATTTTCTAAAGAAAAGAACACTTGACCTAATCATAAGTGTATGGCCTTCACATAAAGG